>CM051386.1:14540513-14565513 GCA_028015245.1 Cardamine occulta | reverse complement strand
TTGTCCTTTTGGTTGTGTCGAATGTGCTTATTGTTCCTGTGACCTTTATGGCTAGCTCTGAAAGCTCTTCTCTAGCTGTCTCTAGTCCAGCAAATGCAACAGCTTGCTCTTCTATAGCCTTGCAAGCTTTCTCTAGAATTGATTGCAAGTACTTCCCTTGTGCTTCGATCCTTAGCTGGAGTCGCCTTTGCACCTGCGCATACTAATGAACCTCATCAAATGTGGAACCATGGCTTAATCAAACATTAGGATTGGTGGTTTCTATGGTTGAGAATCTCTCTAATCTTTTCTTAAATTCGAGTAAATAAGCTAACCTCTAATTGCTCGTGTAGTCTTCTTTGAACTTCCATCTGAGCACGCAAAGCTTCAGTAACTTGGTAACTCCTAGCTCACAAAAACAAAACCTGTTTTATTCAGCGAACATTCACAGCCAGTGATGGACACAAAGAAACCAAATTGAAACCGTACTCGTTCTGTTCTTGCGCCGCAATTCGTAATGATGATGATGAAGATGAACCAGTGTCCTGACTCTCCGCAACACAAGAAACTACAGAGATAATAAGTTCATAAAGATTTCAATACACAACTGAATCCATGAATATAAAAAATGGAGGATGGATCAAATCAATACCATCTTTAGAGTTATCAATTGATTCTTTGCAAGGTAGTCTCCCAAGACGAAATTTCTACCGAGAAAAAAACAAACAAAATCAAAAGAAGTGAATCATGTAATTAAACAAAAAGAGTAGCCAAATGAAGCAATCAAAACCTGAAGATGAGATTTAAGGTGGTATAGAGTAAGACCCTTCACTCCCATTGTTCTCATTATAGTTTTGGGCGTTGCTTCTGTAATGTAAAACAAACAGAACAAATCTTTAAAGGCTTATTATACAAACACAACATTCAATTCCCAAGATCCAGAAATTTCAACAAGACATACATATCAATATATACTTACTGTCGGGCCCACCGAGCTGAGTAACGGCGTCAACGAATCGATCATGGAGTTCAGAGGTCCAACGAAGGCGAGGTTTGGGGTCAGTGGTTAGAACTAAACAAGCGTCGATGGGAAGATTAGTTCCTCCGTCAGAGTAATCTCCTATGCAGCCATCTAGTGGAAGCGATGACCGAATCGCTGAGTACATTCTGTTTCTCCTTTAGCTCAATTTTGTGATTTTTCTCGGGGATTTTTTGTTTTTTCCGGGAAAGTGAAGGAAAATGTTGTGGATTGTGGGATTTGTAAGACATTCAAGAGACGGAGTTGATAGATTGGACCGCACACTCCTATAGTAGTATTTTGTCTATATATGTGCATTTTTAAAATATATATTATATATAATTTAAAAAGAAAAGGAAAAATTAATAGTGTAATACCAATGTGTCAAAAAAGAATATTAACTTGAAGTTCTATTTTGCCACTTTAAAGAAAAAAAATGGTATTTGAAAATCTAATAAGAATTTACTGACAACATGGCGATATCTGCATTGTAATCAAAGGAGTCAAATGCAGTGCGATCGATATGATAATCTAAAAACCTCACAAGATAAACGACATACATTATTGACATTACTTGCATTAAAACATCGGGAAAATGTAAAAAAAAATCTGAATATTCAAATTGAGGACGTTTAAAGCATGAATTTTCAAAATGTTATTTAAATGCTCAAGTTTTTCCTTGACTCATAATTAAGTAGCAAACTTTTGTTGACTAGACCATTTGAGACACGTCGTTAAATTGACGTTTACGGCATTAAAGTTTTCGTTAGCAATTTCCGTTAAATCAAAACGATATCGTTTCAAGTTTTATTAAAAATCATCAACATTCAAATTGTGGACGTTTAAATCCTCAACATTTTTAAATGGTCGTTTAAACACCTAAGTTTTCGTTGAGTTCATAATTAAATGCATAACTTATGTTGACTATGTCATTTGAGACATGACTTTAAATCAAGTGATGAAGCACATTTACAGAGTTAAAGCTTTAACATTCTTTTATCGGTTATCGACAAATAAAAATTTAATTAGTTATCACCAACGCTTAAGAAACTCAATATCTTGAGGGATTTTAGTGAATTCCATATAAATTTTCAGAATATTCCAGGCGGCAAAGACTTCGTTGGATTATGTTTCTCCAAAGGCGGGTTTTAATTTGAGAAGATTTTTTACTCCTTGATTATGGTTGGATCTCGATAAAGCGACCATAAGTAGAAAGAGAAGACGAATGATAAATAGTTGTCAGAACATTGGTCGTTTTGATTAAACGGAAGTTGCTAACAGACAATTATACCCCGTAAACGTGCTTCTTCACTTGATTTAAAGTCATGCCTCAAATGGCATAGTCAACATAAGTTAGACATTTAATTATAAAGTCAATGAAAACTTCGGTATTTAAATGATATTTTAAAAAAAGTTGAGGATTTAAACGTCCATTATTTGAAAGTTCAGACTTTTTAATAAAAATTGAAACGACGACATTTTTATTAAAAGAAAGTTGCTAATGGAAACTTTAACGCTGTTAACGTCAATTTAACGACGTGCTTCAAATGATCCAGTCAACGAAATTTTGCTATTTAATTATGAGTCAATGAAAAACTTGAGCATTTAAATGACATTTTGAAAGTTCAGACTTTAAATGTCCTTAATTTGAAAGTTCAGACTTTTTTGACATTTTCCCTTAAAACATCACATTCAGATTTCTAAACATAATATTTTTCTAGTTGAAAACTCGGAATATTTACATGCTCCATAGTACATACCTTTAGAAAGTATCCATACATGGTGAAGAAAAATGGAAAAATTAGAATCTACTCTACTTAGGTTTGTATCTGCATTCCATTAAATCATGCATCGTTTACAAATAAAACATCATATATAAGAGAAAAAACATTGTTATTCTTTCTCAATATGTATAGAGATTGAATGAAACATGTCAAACGAAACTCATGAGTTCTGTTTAGAGTATGGAGAGATAGTAAAAACATGTTTCTCCACGGCGATTCTTCCACCAGCAATTTGTGAATCCATGTATGTCATATTGTATGATGTTCCCATGTATTTGAGAACAGCGCCAACAACCTCTCTAGGAGAATTCACCATTAAGACTCTTACTGCAAGCTCGGGTCGTCACAGATCAGCCCAGTCCTATATATATATAAATATATATATCCAGAAAAAAATGTTATGTGATATTCACTCTTTTTTTATTAGCCACACAACTTAAACTATCAGAACAATATTTTAAATTGGTTGATAAGCAAAGATCACCAATGAAATATATACTAACCTCTATTGGAGCCATTTTATACTTCTGAAATTTGCTCTTCTTGTATGCTAGCACCATGCTACCCCAGCGGTATGGCATAACCCACTTTTCACCGTCAGTAGCCTTTTCTCCTGCATAGTTCCTGCAGAGATAAATCTGAGACTTTCTTAGTCATGAAATGAAACTTAAGAACATCTCCAAGTTTACACGTTGATATATCGTTTTTAGTGTCTTTTCTCCCGTATTTGATATTCATTTTAATTATTTTGTCACGTCAAAGTCCGTCTTTTATGTCCTATCGGTTTTCTTTTGAGTTTTATTTAGGTCTGGAGGCAATGTGAGGGAATTAGAGCTTTTTAGCGGATTTGAGCTGAACTAGAGCAAAGAAGAAGGAATTATGTTGAAGTCTGCTCAAGTCTGTTGAAGTCTGCTGAAGTCTATTGACTATATTTTGAAGTCTGCTGAAGTCTGACTACGATCAAAACACTTACAGTTAAACCTCTATAAATTAATACTCGATTCATTAATTTCTCGCTAAATTAATAATTTTTTCAGGTCCTAAATTGCTATTTTGACCTAAATATCACCTCTATAAATTAATAACCTCGATAAATTAATAAAATATCATAAAAATACATTGGTCCCAATATTATTAATTTATAGAGGTTTTACTGTATTTCCTCTTTCTGAAATTTTTCTATTTTTTATTTTTATTTATTTCTTTTATTTTGGGAGGGTATAAATACCCCAAAAACCTAGATTATCAGGGGACACTTATTCTGTGTTTTTTTTCGTTTCTGAGAGCTAGACTTTTGTAAGCAATTATTGGCTTAAAGATCCATTATCTTTGACACTTTGGAGAAGATTTATAATCCCTTTCTCTTTATTTTATTGCAATCTAATAATGTTTTCTTCAATCTCTTTTGTTGTTTATTTTGTTATGTGTAAGTAGTCTTTTAATAGGGTTTTAGGGTTCTAAGTAAAGGACTCAATGGTTTGATGATTCTATTGTTATTAAAAATTCTCTATACTTAGGTTCTTTGATTCACATGTTCTTAATGCTAAAATTGGCATGATCATCTGATTTTTTAGATTATAGGGTTTTCTATGCATCAAAATTGTTCGATAGAATGTCTAAATGAATGTAAATTGAGCAATGCGCTTCTAACCAATGAGAGTTAATGTTAGGAAGTATTGAGAACTTAGTAAACTTGTTTGATACTGCTGATTTGACTAGGAGATTACAAATGAGATTTTAGTAATTGAGTAGTCAAATTTAGTGATTGATAAGTGGTATCAGAGCCATGTTTCAGTGGAGGTGGTGATTTAGTAAAAATCATCGGTATGTTTACTCTTTTTCAAGAAATATATGTTTGGGTTTTTATATCCTACGTTTTCCTATTTACTATATTATCAGCATATATCATGATATATCTTATTATATATTTCTATGAAATTTATGATTTTTATTATGATTCCTAGCCTGAAAAAGAAATACCAATTAGTTGAACAAAATTTACATTTGTTTAGCAAATTCCATAAAACAAACTTGTCATCATTTCCTTTTGAGTTCTAAGAGTTTAGTCCTCCTGAGTGTTTTCGCCAGTCTCATGTCTAGGAAGTAAGTCCCGTGAAGTATAGGGAAATAAAACCATTAGAATTTCATGATGAGTTCGTATTTTAGGAATTCTCTAGATAAATCCGAATCATCTTCATCTAGGAATAGATCTTCAAAAGAATATAAAAAAATTATAAATAGTCATGAAACTACTATAGATGACTTCCAAGGATCAATTGACAACTGGGAAATCCCAAGAGTTCATAGGGACCAAATATATCAAATATCAAGAATGAATTTCTTAAAAACAAATTTCTCAATTAAAACAGAAGAACGTGATATCCAATTAACTAAACCTTTCGAAACAATTTATCTGTTTTCAGAAAATGCTTTACAAAGGCATAGAGAAAAGAATTTCAAATATATACATATTGGCTTAGTCCAAGTCGGTATAAAACCACTTTCAAAAGAAGATCTTAATACTTCAATTCTAGCTATCTTAAGAGATACTAGATTTAAATTATTTGAAGATTCTTTGCTCAGCTCTATAGAATCAAGTTTATGTGCTGGTCCAATATCATTTGATTGTTATCCAAATTTCACCGTTTCTCTAAATGATAGAAATATTTTAAAATCTCTAGTTTTACAAGTTAAAACACATAACTATGAAATGATCGAAAGATCAATTCCAATTGCTTTGGTTTTTAGATTACACTATAAAGCCATGACAAGTGCTTTTTCTTCAAAAGTGAAAATATCAAGTAAAAAGGGTGAAACCCTTTTACTCCAAACCGATCTTTCAAAATCAAACTCTGTTATTCCAAGATCGATTCAATGGAAAGATGTAAATCTTCCAGATGAATGGATCCTCGAAGGAGTCACCCAACCAAAACCTCAAAAACCTGTAGAACCAATAGAGTCAAACACATGTCTAAAAAATATTGAACAATCTGATGACGGAAAAGTGAAGCTTTCCTTCATCAGGCATAATGATAAAAATATTGAAGATGATTTAACTTATGAATCCTCTTCAACTATGGGTACTATAGATTTAGGAAGAGTCTCCCAAATAGGTTGTAGTTATCCGATTCAAGAATCTACATATCAACCATGATTCTCAACTTCTGGTATTCCCAATTCAATCTTAAGAAATGTTTATTTTCGAACACAAATTCTAAAACCTCTTTATACTTCAGGAACTAGTCTTGAACAAAATGAATTTGTCACGAAATCTGAGCCAACTAGCCCAACATTTTTGGCTATTACTGATATGGCTAATGAACTAAATGCCTTAGAGGAAAGTTTTGAGATAAATAAAAAATTCTTACGAGAAGAATTCTATTCAAAAAATAATTTACAAAAAAGAAATTGGTTTTTTAAAGAGTTCTCAAAAACCAGAAAAAAATTACAAGAGGAATGTTATGAATATCTTAAGAAACACAAAGTTCAAGTTTTATTTTTCAATTGGTTTGAAGATTACACAAAAGAAAATAAAATTTATTGTCCTTATTCAAAAACAGCAAATCCCATTACCAATCGAAACAAAATTTCTGAGTGGGAAACACTTACTAATGGGAAAATAGTTCGTTCAAACCACCCCCTTTTAAACTTCCTCAAGAAGATGATAAGACAAATGTCAAAAACATCATTCTTCAAAACAATTTTTCAAACACTAATCTTGGCACAATAAGTAAACAACTTGATAGGATTGAGAAAATTTTTTAAAACAACCAGATCACCCAAATGAAACTCCATCTAGCAAAAACCTAAAACTTCCAATTTTCAAGCCTTTTCAAATTTCAGAAACTAGTGTCAAAACATACCAAAGCACGAATATAGAATTCATCCGTGCCCTTCAAAGCCAACTAAGCAACATAGAAATAGGAGAAAGTAGTAAACATCAAGCTTATGATGTTTCTGACACCCCAACTTCTAAGATCTAAAGAAATCCTAAAATAATCCAAGCAACTAATAATCTTGAAACGTAAAGCTCAAATATTCAAATAAATATTCTGTCTCATGAATCAGATTCTGATAAAACCCTAAAAAAAATTTCAAACAATAGAATAAACTGTCTTGATTGGAGAAACAGTCATGAAAACCAAATAATAACGGCACCAGACCTAGGACAAATTCACCCAATGGAACAATCTAGGTTTAACTCTTCTTCAAGTCTATGACTGGAATCTAGATGGAATATCTGAATACAACATTTTAAATTTCCTCCAAAAAATGACGATGGCTGCAAATGCCTATAGATTACAAATAGGTAATGAAGATAAAACTGTAGCTGAACTCCTTATAGCTGGTTTTTCCAGACAGCTAAAGGATGGTGGGATAACTATCTTAATACTCAGCAACGAGGACAAAATTATTGATGCTATAAAAATAGATAAAGAAGGAATACCAATTCTATATAATTTTGGAAACCCCCAACAAAATGCTGTAGCAATTTTAGTCTTAGCTCTAACCCTTTATTTCATAGGAGATCCCTCAGTCCTTAGGGACAAAAATGCATAACTTCTTTCCAATCTTAATTGTAAAAATTTAAGTGATTTCCAATGGTATAAGAACACCTTCCTCACTAGGGTCCTACTCCGACAAGATTCAAACCAACCCTTCTGGAAAGAAAAATTTCTTGCTGGTCTACCAACACTCTTAGGAGAAAAAGTTAGAACAAAAATTAGAGAATTTAGTGGTATCCAAATAATTGATTACGATGATTTCACTTATGGAGAATTAGTTAGTCTTCTCCAACAAGAAGGTCTTAAGATCTGTCAAGATTTAAAACTCCAGAAACATCTCAAATAGGAACTTAGAAGAACAAAAGTAGAATTGGGTTCTTTCTACAAACAATTTGAAATGGATCCTACCAATAAAAAGTCATGTGTAGGTGATTGTAAACCAATATACTATTCCAAAAAATCAAAATTTACAAAAAACTTTAAAGAATATAGGCCACGAGAGAATTCTTGGAATAAATCTCGAAGAGGAAATTTGTGGAATAAATCTCGAAACAAATTTAAGCCAAAAGAATCCCAAAACAAACCTTTTTATAAAAATCTAACATGCTATAAATGCAATAAGAAAGGCCACACTTCAAAATATTGTCGTCTGAATAAGAAAATCTAAGAGCTCCATCTTGGAGAAGAAATCACAGGCAAAATATCAAACCTTTTTTCTAGAATACTCTTCCTTATCTAGTGATTTACGATTCTGAGCCCTCTTCTGAAGAGGCCTTGCAAGCTTTCGAAAAAAAAAATTTCAAAACAAGAGAAAGGTGGTTCTTCAAAAATACCCTCTTCTCTTGCGATTTCTGAAATTCCTGAAGCCTCCTTCAAAATGATTTCAAAAAAAAACCAGGCTTCGAAACAAATTTCAAAACCTTTGAACAATTCACAAATTGTTTTAAAGGAATTTTCACAAAATCCTCCTTCAGAATATTTTGAAATACCAACTTATCAGAATGTCATTACAATTGGAAAATACTTTTTTGTTGAAAATGATCTGTATTTTACAATCTAAAAGTTTTTTTGGGAAAAATCAGTTTTTCAAACCATACAATACAGAAAAAACTGTATTATTTTATCAAACAATTCTGGAAATCACAGGATCTGTTACTTTCAAAAACAACTTCTTGGACGAAAGTCACACGTGTCCTGCTTACTCTACTTTCAAAATCAATGAGATCATTTTCTCGAGAGATTGGGATTATGATCTTAATGATAATATAAAATTTCTGGAAAATTCTTCAAATCTCTCTTGTTACGATGTCTCATTCAATTACTGGGATTATTGCCAAGCTTGGTACAATTCCTTCTTAATTCAATCCCCCAAACACAAACACACTTGGTTGATCTTTTTCGATACCACCTGCAACCTATCTAAATCACCAATTTGGTTCAATCAATGGTGGAACAACTTCGGTTCTGTCATAAATATTTTCAAACCCCAGATAAACAAATCTTTCCAAATCTTTCCAAATCTTCAAAAACAGTTTTATACCATCCGATGATGAGAAAAGATTTCCCGCTTTGGCCCTTTTCCATTCCAAATTTCATTTACCCTGGGTTTTCCCATGGACCTTTGAATTTTTGAATCATGCAATACCTATCATCAGACGAAGATTTAAAGTCAAATGGTGGGACAAATATAGAATCCCCTTAAATCTATATCCTTCAAACATCCCCGAATGGATTCGAAACCAAAATTCTAAGACCCTTAACCCACCAAATTCACAAACACTGATCCAAACACCCGAACTGACCCTTTTCTTAGCTCAAAAATCAAAAATGTTATCTATGTTGGCAGCTGCAAAATCAGAAGAAGAAATCAAGTCAATCTCGATGCAATTCCTACTGATAATTTCAACTCAGAATTTCTAAGCATCGGATTCACTTCCGGATGCTTGGGAGTTCCTTTAAAATAATTTGTGCAATGTTCAAAGGTTTTGAAATTTGTTTCGAAGCCTGGTTTTGTTTTGATATCATTTTGAAAGAGGCTTCAGGAATTTCAGAAATCGCAAGAGAAGAGGGTATTTTTGAAGAACCACATTTCTCTTGTTTTGAAAAACTTTTTTCAAAAGCTTGTTGTATTTGTTCCAAGATCTCTTCAGGCATTTGAAGAGTTTTTTCTTCTTTCTGTGGTTTCTTTTTTGTAATAGTGATCCAGGGTTGTGTTTCGGGTTCTATTTTTGGTTTGGAAGTGTTTGGAGTTTGTAATTTTTCTTGGTTTGGGTCTGAAGAAAGGTTTTTTCCTTTGTCAACCATCTTTGGTGGCATCGTACCTGTTTTGGTGGTATTAGATATCTAATCCATTTTAATGCCATATTTAAAGGTTTGTAATTTATCTCAAGTCTCGGAGTTCCTCTTTCTATTTCTGAATTTTTATTGACATTGAAAGCTGCACATGACCATGGAGATCTTGATTTTGAAATTAATTTTTTGTTTAGAAGTTCCTAAATTTCTTTCTTACAATGGTTCTCTAGATCAGAGTTCATTTGTATTTGACGAGCCTTTGTAGGAATTTCTTTTTCATTGAATTTTTCTTCATAGGGTAGATCAACTATTTGTTGTTTTCTATCCCAGAAGGCCGTTGGTAAATCTGAACATAATTGTTCCTCGAATAGTTTATTTAGTTTTGAAATTTTTTCTTTTGTAATTGGAGTTTCTAGTGATTCCTTTGTTTTTTCCACAATAAATTATGTTTGTAAGTTTTCTAAATGGAATTGTTTTGCTATTTATTAGAGAATTTATAGCTTTTTTTTGTATTGAGCAAGCTTTTATTAAGTTTAAGCTTCTCTTTTTTGGAGTTTCCATGAATTCAAAAGATAGTCTTTTATCTTGAGTTTTGAAAGAAATTGAATCTTCTTTAACCTTGTATGGTGTTATTAGGTTTATAAATGGTGTTTTGAGAATAATACTTTGGTATAAATCATCTGTGAGAACAAAAACAGTTTGGAAAAGAATATTGTCTTTTAATATTGAAGCTTCTGTTTTTGAAGTTATTTTATGTTTTGAGTTATTTGCTGCTGAGAGTTTTTCATTTGTTTTATGATGAAAATATCTTGGTACAAGACCTGTTTTATGCAATTTAGGTCTGCACTGGTATCAAAAAGTGCAATTGTATCTATTTTGTAATTTTCTGAGAAAACAAGTGTTATATTTATTTTATATTTCCGAGATGTGATCTCTCTTAGTACAAAGAGGAAATCATTTGGCATAGTGTTCAGGGATTGTATTTGTTCTACTAGATCATCTTCTATATTTTCTGAACAAATGTTATCCTGTTCCTCCGAACTGGAGTCATCATGTTTTTTAGAAGTTAATATTGAATGAAAATACTCGGAATCCATTTTTTGTTTTTCTTTTAAATGTTTGAGCTCATTTTTTACATCTTTGATCTCAATTTGAAGGGATTGTAGAGTTGTTTTGGAATTATTTTTTCTTCCTTGGTTGAGGATTTATATGAAGAGTTTGGATTTAATGGATCTTTGGTTTTTGTAGGATTTTCTATCTTTTGTCTTTCCTTTAGGATTGAAATAATTGTTTCAAGAAATTTTCGTTTTAGTTGGGGATCTGTGATTGAATTCAAGATTTCTAGTTGGAATTCTTGATCTTTTGTGACGACTTGGATTTTATTACTATCTGAGTCTGAGTTGGATGATGAACCATTTAGTTCATCAACTTGCAAGACCTCTTCAGAAGAGGGCTCAGAATCGTAATCACTAGATGAGGAAGAGTATTCTAGAAAAAAGTTTGATATTTTGTTTGTGATTTCTTCTCCAAGATCGAGCTCTTGGATTTTCTTATTCAGATGACAATATTTTGAAGTGTGGTATTTCTTATTGCATTTATAGCATGTTAAATTTTTATAAAAAGGTTTGTTTTGGGATTCTTTTGGCTTAAATTTTTTTTGAGATTTATTCCACGAATTTTCTCTTCGAGATTTATTCCAGGAATTCTCTCGTAGTCTATATTCTTTAAAGTTTTTTGTAAATTTTGATTTTTTGGAATAGTATGATGGTTTACAATCACCTACACATGACTTTTTATTGGTAGGATCCATTTCAAATTGTTTTCAGAAGGAACCCAATTCTACTTTTGTTCTTCTAAGTTCCCATTTGAGATGTTTATGGAATTTTAAATCTTAACAGATCTTAAGACCTTCTTGTTGGACAAGACTAAGTAGTTCTCCATAAGTGAAATCATCGTAATCAATTATTGGGATAGCACTAGATTCTCTAATTTTTGTTCTAACTTTTTCTCCTAAGAGTGTTGGTAGACCAGCAAAAAAATTTTCTTTCCAAAAGGGTTGGTTTGAATCTTGTCGGAGTAGGACCCTAGTGAGGAAGGTGTTCTTATACCATTGGAAATCACTTAATTTTTTACAATTAAGATTTGAAAGAAGTTATACATTTTTGTCCCTAAGGACTGAGGGATCTCCTATGAAATGAAGGGTTATGGCTAAGACTAGAGTTGCTACAACATTTTGTTGGGCGTTTCCAAAATTATCTAGAATTAGTATTCCTTCTTAATCTATTTCTCCTCGTTGCTGAGTATTAAGATAGTTATCCCACCATCCTTTAAGCTGTCTGGAAAAACCAGCTATAAGGAGTTCAACTACAGTTTTATCTTCATTACCTATTTGTTATCTATAGGCATTTGCAGCCATCTTCATTTTTTGGAGGAAATTTAAAATGTTGTATTCAGATATTCCATCTAGATTCCAGTCATAGACTGAAGAAGAGTTAAACCTAGATTGTTCTATTGGATGAATTTGTCCTAGGTCTGGTGCCGTTATTATTTGGTTTTCATGACTATTTCTCCAATCAAGACAGTTTATTCTATTGTTTGAAAATTTTGTTAGGGTTTTATCAGAATCTGATTCATGAGACAGAATATTTATTTGAATATTTGAGCTTTTGTGTTTCAAGATTATTAGTTGCTTGGATTATTTTAGGATTTCTTTGGATCTTAGAAGTTGGGGTGTTAGGAACATCATAAGCTTGATGTTTACTACTTTCCCCTATTTCTATGTTGCTTAGTTGGCTTTGAAGGGCACGGATGAATTCTATATTCGTGCTTTGGTATGTTTTGACACTAGTTTCTGAAATTTGAAAAGGCTTGAAAATTGGAAGTTTTAGGTTTTTGCTATATGGAGTTTCATTTGGGTGATCTGGTTGTTTTAAAAAATTTTCTCAATCCTATCAAGTTTTTTACTTATTGTGCCAAGATTAGTGTTTGAAAAATTGTTTAGAAAAATGATGTTTTTAATATTTGTCTTATCATCTTCTCGAGGAAGTTTAAAATGGATTGCTTCAATTGATTTATCCAATAATTCAAGCTTTATTCCCTATTGAGGGGGGTGGTTTGAACGAACTATTTTCCCATTAGTAAGTGTTTCCCACTCAGAAATTTAGTTTCGATTGGTAATGGGATTTGCTGTTTTTGAATAAGGACAATAAATTTTATTTTCTTTTGTGTAATCTTCAAACCAATTGAAAAATAAAACTTGAACTTTGTGTTTCTTAATATATTCATAATATTCCTCTTGTATATTTTCTCTGGTTTTTGAGAACTCTTTAAAAAACCAATTTCTTTTTTGTAAATTATTTTTTGAATAGAATTCTTCTTGTAAGAACTACGACCTGTTTGGGAGACTCTTCCTAAATCTATAGTACCTATAGTTGAAGAGGATTCATAAGTTAAATCATCTTCAATATTTTTATCATTATGCGTGATGAAGGAAAGCTTCACTTTTCCATCATCAGATTGTTCAATATTTTTTAGACGTGTGTTTGACTCTATTGGTTCTACAGGTTTTAAGGTTTTGGTTGGGTGAATCCTTCGAGGATCCATTCATCTGGAAGATTTACATCTTTCCATTGAATCGATCTTGGAATAACAGAGTTTGATTTTGAAAGATCGGTTTGGAGTAAAAGGGTTTCACCCTTTTTACTTGATATTTTCACTTTTGAAGAAAAAAGCACTTGTCATGGCTTTATAGTGTAATCTAAAAACCAAAGCAATCGGAATTGATCCTTCGATCATTTCATAGTTATGTGTTTTAACTTGTAAAACTAGAGATTTTAAAATATTTCTATCATTTAGTGAAACGGTGAAATTTGGATACCAATCAAATGATATTGGACCAGCACATAAACTTGATTCTATAGAGCTGAGCAAAGAATCTTCAAATAATTTAAATCTAGTATCTCTTAAGATAGCTAGAATTGAAGTATTAAGATCTTCTTTTGAAAGTGGTTTTATACTGACTTGGACTAAGCCAATATGTATATATTTGAAATTCTTTTCTCTATGCCTTTGTAAAGCATTTTCTGAAAACAGATAAATTGTTTCGAAAGGTTTAGTTAATTGAATATCACGTTCTTCTGTTTTAATTGAGAAATTTGTTTTTAAGAAATTCATTCTTGATATTTGATATATTTGGTCCCTATGAACTCTTGGGATTTCCCAGTTGTCAATTGATCCTTGGAAGTCATCTATAGTAGTTTCATGACTATTTATAACTTTTTTAGATTCTTTTGAAGATCTATTCCTAGATGAAGATGATTCGGATTTATCTAGAGAATTCCTAAAATACGAACTCATCATGAAATTCTAATGGTTTTATTGCCCTATACTTCATGGGACTTACTTCCTAGACACGAGACTGGCGAAAACACTTAGGAGGACTAAACTCTTAGAACTCAAAAGGAAATGATGACAAGTTTGTTTTATGGAATTTGCTAAACAAATGTAAATTTTGTTCAACTAATTGGTATTTCTTTTTCAGGCTAGGAATCATAATAAAAATCATAAATTTCATAGAAATATATAATAAGATATATCATGATATATGCTGATAATATAGTAAATAGGAAAACGTAGGATATAAAAACCCAAACATATATTTCTTGAAAAAGAGTAAACATACCGATGATTTTTACTAAATCACCACCTCCACTGAAACATGGCTCTGATACCACTTATCAATCACTAAATTTGACTACTCAATTACTAAAATCTCATTTGTAATCTCCTAGTCAAATCAGCAGTATCAAACAAGTTCACTAAGTTCACAATACTTCCTAACATTAACTCTCATTGGTTAGAAGCGCATTGCTCAATTTACATTCATTTAGACACTCTATCGAACAATTTTGATGCATAGAAAACCCTATAATCTAAAAAATCAGATGATCATGCCAATTTTAGCATTAAGAACATGTGAATCAAAGAACCTAAGGATAGAGAATTTTTAATAACAATAGAATAATCAAACCATTGAGTCCTTTACTTAGAACCCTAAAACCCTATTAAAAGACTACTTACACATAACAAAATAAACAACAAAAGAGATTGAAGAAAACATTATTAGATTGCAATAAAATAAAGAGAAAGGGATTATAAATCTTCTCCAATGTGTCAAAGATAATGGATCTTTAAGCCAATAATTGCTTACAAAAGTCTAGCTCTAATTTTTGTTCTAACTTTTTCTCCTAAGAGTGTTGGTAGACCAGCAAGAAATTTTTCTTTCCAGAAGGGTTGGTTTGAATCTTGTCGGAGTAGGACCCTAGTGAGGAAGGTGTTCTTATACCATTGGAAATCACTTAATTTTTTACAATTAAGATTTGAAAGAAGTTATGCGTTTTTGTCCCTAAGGACTGAGGGATCTCCTATGAAATAAAGGGTTACGGCTAAGACTAGAGTTGCTACAGCATTTTGTTGGGGGTTTCCAAAATTATCTAGAATTGGTATTCCTTCTTCATCTATTTTTATAGCATCAAGAATTTTGTCCTCGTTGCTGAGTATTAAGATAGTTATCCCACCATCCTTTAAGCTGTCCGGAAAAACCAGCTATAAGGAATTCAGCTACAGTTTTATCTTCATTACCTATTTGTAATCTATAGGCATTTGCAGCCATCGTCATTTTTTGGAGGAAATTTAAAATGTTGTATTCAGATATTCCATCTAGATTCCAGTCATAGACTTGAAGAAGAGTTAATCCTAGATTGTTCCATTGGGTGAATTTGTCCTAGGTCTTGTGCCGTTATTATTTGGTTTTCATGACTGTTTCTCCAATCAAGACAATTTATTCTATTGTTTGAAAATTTTTTTAGGGTTTTATCAGAATCTGATTCATGAGACAGAATATTTATTTGAATATTTGAGCTTTGCATTTCAAGATTATTAGTTGCTTGGATTATTTTAGGATTTCTTTGGATCTTAGAAGTTGGGGTGTCAGGAACATCATAAGCTTGATGTTTACTACTTTCTCCTATTTCTATGTTGCTTAGTTGGCTTTGAAGGGCACAGATGAATTCTATAATCGTGCTTTGGTATGTTTTGACACTAGTTTCTGAAATTTGAAAAGGCTTTAAAATTGGAAGTTTTAGGTTTTTGCTAGATGGAGTTTCATTTGGGTGATCTGGTTGTTTTAAAAATTTTTCTCAATCCTATCAAGTTGTTTACTTATTGTGCCAAGATTAATGTTTGAAAAATTGTTTTGAAGAATGATGTTTTTGACATTTGTCTTATCATCTTCTTGAGGAAGTTTAAAAGGGATTGCTTCAATTGGTTTACCCAATAATTCAAGCTTTATTTCCTGTTGAGGGGGTGGTTTGAACGAACTATTTTCCCATTAGTAAGTGTTTCCCACTCAGAAATTTTGTTTCGATTGGTAATGGGATTTGCTGTTTTTGAATAACGACAATAAATTTTATTTTCTTTTATGTAATCTTCAAACCAATTGAAAAATAAAACTTGAACTTTGTGTTTCTTAAGATATTCATAACATTCCTCTTGTAATTTTTCTCTGGTTTTTGAGAACTCTTTAAAAAACCAATTTCTTTTTTGTAAATTATTTTTTGAATAGAATTCTTCTTGTAAGAATTTTTTATTTATCTCAAAATTTTCCTCTAAGGCATTTAGTTCATTAGCCATATCAGTAATAGCCAAAAATGTTGGGCTAGTTGGCTCAGATTTCGTGACAAATTCATTTTGTTCAAGACTAGTTCCTGAAGTATAAAGAGGTTTTGGAATTTGTGTTCGAAAATAAACATTTCTTAAGATTGAATTGGGAATATCAGAAGTTGAGAATCATGGTTGATATGTAGATTCTTGAATCGGATAACTACGACCTATTTGGGAGACTCTTCCTAAATCTATAGTACCCATAGTTGAAGAGGATTCATAAGTTAAACCATCTTCAATATTTTTATCATTATGCCTGATGAAGGAAAGCTTCACTTTTCCATCATCAGATTGTTCAATATTTTTTAGACGTGTGTTTGACTCTATTGGTTCTACAGGTTTTTGAGGTTTTGGTTGGGTGACTCCTTCGAGGATCCATTCATCTGGAAGATTTACATCTTTCCATTGAATCGATCTTGGAATAACAGAGTTTGATTTTGAAAGATCGGTTTGGAGTAAAAATTTTCTTTCCAAAAGGGTTGGTTTGAATCTTGTCGGAGTAGGACCCTAGTGAGGAAGCTGTTCTTATACCATTGGAAATCACTTAATTTTTTACAATTAAGATTTGAAAGAAGTTATACATTTTTGTCCCTAAGGACTGAGGGATCTCCTATGAAATGAAGGGTTATGGCTAAGACTAGAGTTGCTACAACATTTTGTTGGGCGTTTCCAAAATTATCTAGAATTGGTATTCCTTCTTAATCTATTTCTCCTCGTTGCTGAGTATTAAGATAGTTATCCCACCATCCTTTAAGCTGTCTGGAAAAACCAGCTATAAGGAGTTCAACTACAGTTTTATCTTCATTACCTATTTGTTATCTATAGGCATTTGCAGCCATCTTCATTTTTTGGAGAAAATTTAAAATGTTGTATTCAGATATTCCATCTAGATTCCAGTCATAGACTGAAGAAGAGTTAAACCTAGATTGTTCTATTGGATGAATTTGTCCTAGGTCTGGTGCCGTTATTATTTGGTTTTCATGACTATTTCTCCAATCAAGACGGTTTATTCTATTGTTTGAAAATTTTGTTAGGGTTTTATCAGAATCTGATTCATGAGACAGAATATTTATTTGAATATTTGAGCTTTTGTGTTTCAAGATTATTAGTTGCTTGGATTATTTTAGGATTTCTTTGGATCTTAGAAGTTGGGGTGTTAGGAACATCATAAGCTTGATGTTTACTACTTTCCCCTATTTCTATGTTGCTTAGTTGGCTTTGAAGGGCACGGATGAATTCTATATTCGTGCTTTGGTATGTTTTGACACTAGTTTCTGAAATTTGAAAAGGCTTGAAAATTGGAAGTTTTAGGTTTTTGCTATATGGAGTTTCATTTGGGTGATCTGGTTGTTTTAAAAAATTTTCTCAATCCTATCAAGTTTTTTACTTATTGTGCCAAGATTAGTGTTTGAAAAATTGTTTAGAAAAATGATGTTTTTAACATTTGTCTTATCATCTTCTCGAGGAAGTTTAAAATGGATTGCTTCAATTGATTTATCCAATAATTCAAGCTTTATTCCCTATTGAGGGGGGTGGTTTGAACGAACTATTTTCCCATTAGTAAGTGTTTCCCACTCAGAAATTTAGTTTCGATTGGTAATGGGATTTGCTGTTTTTGAATAAGGACAATAAATTTTATTTTCTTTTGTGTAATCTTCAAACCAATTGAAAAATAAAACTTGAACTTTGTGTTTCTTAATATATTCATAATATTCCTCTTGTATATTTTCTCTGGTTTTTGAGAACTCTTTAAAAAACCAATTTCTTTTTTGTAAATTATTTTTTGAATAGAATTCTTCTTGTAAGAACTACGACCTGTTTGGGAGACTCTTCCTAAATCTATAGTACCTATAGTTGAAGAGGATTCATAAGTTAAATCATCTTCAATATTTTTATCATTATGCGTGATGAAGGAAAGCTTCACTTTTCCATCATCAGATTGTTCAATATTTTTTAGACGTGTGTTTGACTCTATTGGTTCTACAGGTTTTTAAGGTTTTGGTTGGGTGAATCCTTCGAGGATCCATTCATCTGGAAGATTTACATCTTTCCATTGAATCGATCTTGGAATAACAGAGTTTGATTTTGAAAGATCGGTTTGGAGTAAAAGGGTTTCACCCTTTTTACTTGATATTTTCACTTTTGAAGAAAAAGCACTTGTCATGGCTTTATAGTGTAATCTAAAAACCAAAGCAATCGGAATTGATCCTTCGATCATTTCATAGTTATGTGTTTTAACTTGTAAAACTAGAGATTTTAAAATATTTCTATCATTTAGAGAAACGGTGAAATTTGGATACCAATCAAATGATATTGGACCAGCACATAAACTTGATTCTATAGAGCTGAGCAAAGAATCTTCAAATAATTTAAATCTAGTATCTCTTAAGATAGCTAGAATTGAAGTATTAAGATCTTCTTTTGAAAGTGGTTTTATACTGACTTGGACTAAGCCAATATGTATATATTTGAAATTCTTTTCTCTATGCCTTTGTAAAGCATTTTCTGAAAACAGATAAATTGTTTCGAAAGGTTTAGTTAATTGAATATCACGTTCTTCTGTTTTAATTGAGAAATTTGTTTTTAAGAAATTCATTCTTGATATTTGATATATTTGGTCCCTATGAACTCTTGGGATTTCCCAGTTGTCAATTGATCCTTGGAAGTCATCTATAGTAGTTTCATGACTATTTATAACTTTTTAGATTCTTTTGAAGATCTATTCCTAGATGAAGATGATTCGGATTTATCTAGAGAATTCCTAAAATACGAACTCATCATGAAATTCTAATGGTTTTATTGCCCTATACTTCATGGGACTTACTTCCTAGACACGAGACTGGCGAAAACACTTAGGAGGACTAAACTCTTAGAACTCAAAAGGAAATGATGACAAGTTTGTTTTATGGAATTTGCTAAACAAATGTAAATTTTGTTCAACTAATTGGTATTTCTTTTTCAGGCTAGGAATCATAATAAAAATCATAAATTTCATAGAAATATATAATAAGATATATCATGATATATGCTGATAATATAGTAAATAGGAAAACGTAGGATATAAAAACCCAAACATATATTTCTTGAAAAAGAGTAAACATACCGATGATTTTTACTAAATCACCACCTCCACTGAAACATGGCTCTGATACCACTTATCAATCACTAAATTTGACTACTCAATTACTAAAATCTCATTTGTAATCTCCTAGTCAAATCAGCAGTATCAAACAAGTTCACTAAGTTCACAATACTTCCTAACATTAACTCTCATTGGTTAGAAGCGCATTGCTCAATTTACATTCATTTAGACACTCTATCGAACAATTTTGATGCATAGAAAACCCTATAATCTAAAAAATCAGATGATCATGCCAATTTTTGCATTAAGAACATGTGAATCAAAGAACCTAAGGATAGAGAATTTTTAATAACAATAGAATCATCAAACCATTGAGTCCTTTACTTAGAACCCTAAAACCCTATTAAAAGACTACTTACACAAAACAAAATAAACAACAAAAGAGATTGAAGAAAACATTATTAGATTGCAATAAAATAAAGAGAAAGGGATTATAAATCTTCTCCAATGTGTCAAAGATAATGGATCTTTAAGCCAATAATTGCTTACAAAAGTCTAGCTCTAATTTTTGTTCTAACTTTTTCTCCTAAGAGTGTTGGTAGACCAGCAAGAAATTTTTCTTTCCAGAAGGGTTGGTTTGAATCTTGTCGGAGTAGGACCCTAGTGAGGAAGGTGTTCTTATACCATTGGAAATCACTTAATTTTTTACAATTAAGATTTGAAAGAAGCTATGCGTTTTTGTCCCTAAGGACTGAGGGATCTCCTATGAAATAAAGGGTTACGGCTAAGACTAGAGTTGCTACAGCATTTTGTTGGGGGTTTCCAAAATTATCTAGAATTGGTATTCTTTCTTCATCTATTTTTATAGCATCAAGAATTTTGTCCTCGTTGCTGAGTATTAAGATAGTTATCCCACCATCCTTTAAACTGTCCGGAAAAACCAGCTATAAGGAATTCAGCTACAGTTTTATCTTCATTACCTATTTGTAATCTATAGGCATTTGCAGCCATCGTCATTTTTTGGAGGAAATTTAAAATGTTGTATTCAGATATTCCATCTAGATTCCAGTCATAGACTTGAAGAAGAGTTAATCCTAGATTGTTCCATTGGGTGAATTTGTCCTAGGTCTTGTGCCGTTATTATTTGGTTTTCATGACTGTTTCTCCAATCAAGACAATTTATTCTATTGTTTGAAAATTTTTTTAGGGTTTTATCAGAATCTGATTCATGAGACAGAATATTTATTTGAATATTTGAGCTTTGCATTTCAAGATTATTAGTTGCTTGGATTATTTTAGGATTTCTTTGGATCTTAGAAGTTGGGGTGTCAGGAACATCATAAGCTTGATGTTTACTACTTTCTCCTATTTCTATGTTGCTTAGTTGGCTTTGAAGGGCACAGATGAATTCTATAATCGTGCTTTGGTATGTTTTGACACTAGTTTCTGAAATTTGAAAAGGCTTTAAAATTGGAAGTTTTAGGTTTTTGCTAGATGGAGTTTCATTTGGGTGATCTGGTTGTTTTAAAATTTTTTCTCAATCCTATCAAGTTGTTTACTTATTGTGCCAAGATTAATGTTTGAAAAATTGTTTTGAAGAATGATGTTTTTGACATTTGTCTTATCATCTTCTTGAGGAAGTTTAAAAGGGATTGCTTCAATTGGTTTACCCAATAATTCAAGCTTTATTTCCTGTTGAGGGGGTGGTTTGAACGAACTATTTTCCCATTAGTAAGTGTTTCCCACTCAGAAATTTTGTTTCGATTGGTAATGGGATTTGCTGTTTTTGAATAACGACAATAAATTTTATTTTCTTTTATGTAATCTTCAAATCAATTGAAAAACAAAACTTGAACTTTGTGTTTCTTAAGATATTCATAACATTCCTCTTGTAATTTTTCTCTGGTTTTTGAGAACTCTTTAAAAAACCAATTTCTTTTTTGTAAATTATTTTTTGAATAGAATTCTTCTTGTAAGAATTTTTTATTTATCTCAAAATTTTCCTCTAAGGCATTTAGTTCATTAGCCATATCAGTAATAGCCAAAAATGTTGGGCTAGTTGGCTCAGATTTCGTGACAAATTCATTTTGTTCAAGACTAGTTCCTGAAGTATAAAGAGGTTTTGGAATTTGTGTTCGAAAATAAACATTTCATAAGATTGAATTGGGAATATCAGAAGTTGAGAATCATGGTTGATATGTAGATTCTTGAATCGGATAACTACGACCTATTTGGGAGACTCTTCCTAAATCTATAGTACCCATAGTTGAAGAGGATTCATAAGTTAAACCATCTTCAATATTTTTATCATTATGCCTGATGAAGGAAAGCTTCACTTTTCCGTCATCAGATTGTTCAATATTTTTTAGACGTGTGTTTGACTCTATTGGTTCTACAAGTTTTTGAGGTTTTTGTTGGGTGACTCCTTCGAGGATCCATTCATCTGGAAGATTTACATCTTTCCATTGAATCGATCTTGGAATAACAGAGTTTGATTTTGAAAGATCGGTTTGGAGTAAAAATTTTCTTTCCAAAAGGGTTGGTTTGAATCTTGTCGGAGTAGGACCCTAGTGAGGAAGCTGTTCTTATACCATTGGAAATCACTTAATTTTTTACAATTAAGATTTGAAAGAAGTTATACATTTTTGTCCCTAAGGACTGAGGGATCTCCTATGAAATGAAGGGTTATGGCTAAGACTAGAGTTGCTACAACATTTTGTTGGGCGTTTCCAAAATTATCTAGAATTGGTATTCCTTCTTAATCTATTTCTCCTCGTTGCTGAGTATTAAGATAGTTATCCCACCATCCTTTAAGCTGTCTGGAAAAACCAGCTATAAGGAGTTCAACTACAGTTTTATCTTCATTACCTATTTGTTATCTATAGGCATTTGCAGCCATCTTCATTTTTTGGAGGAAATTTAAAATGTTGTATTCAGATATTCCATCTAGATTCCAGTCATAGACTGAAGAAGAGTTAAACCTAGATTGTTCTATTGGATGAATTTGTCCTAGGTCTGGTGCCGTTATTATTTGGTTTTCATGACTATTTCTCCAATCAAGACGGTTTATTCTATTGTTTGAAAATTTTGTTAGGGTTTTATCAGAATCTGATTCATGAGACAGAATATTTATTTGAATATTTGAGCTTTTGTGTTTCAAGATTATTAGTTGCTTGGATTATTTTAGGATTTCTTTGGATCTTAGAAGTTGGGGTGTTAGGAACATCATAAGCTTGATGTTTACTACTTTCCCCTATTTCTATGTTGCTTAGTTGGCTTTGAAGGGCACGGATGAATTCTATATTCGTGCTTTGGTATGTTTTGACACTAGTTTCTGAAATTTGAAAAGGCTTGAAAATTGGAAGTTTTAGGTTTTTTCTATATGGAGTTTCATTTGGGTGATCTGGTTGTTTTAAAAAATTTTCTCAATCCTATCAAGTTTTTTACTTATTGTGCCAAGATTAGTGTTTGAAAAATGGTTTAGAAAAATGATGTTTTTAACATTTGTCTTATTTATCATCTTCTCGAGGATGTTTAAAATGGATTGCTTCAATTGATTTATCCAATAATTCAAGCTTTATTCCCTATTGAGGGGGGTGGTTTGAACGAACTATTTTCCCATTAGTAAGTGTTTCCCACTCAGAAATTTAGTTTCGATTGGTAATGGGATTTGCTGTTTTTGAATAAGGACAATAAATTTTATTTTCTTTTGTGTAATCTTCTAACCAATTGAAAAATAAAACTTGAACTTTGTGTTTCTTAATATATTCATAATATTCCTCTTGTATATTTTCTCTGGTTTTGAGAACTCTTTAAAAAACCAATTTCTTTTTTGTAAATTATTTTTTGAATAGAATTCTTCTTGTAAGAACTACGACCTGTTTGGGAGACTCTTCCTAAATCTATAGTACCTATAGTTGAAGAGGATTCATAAGTTAAATCATCTTCAATATTTTTATCATTATGCGTGATGAAGGAAAGCTTCACTTTTCCATCATCAGATTGTTCAATATTTTTTAGACGTGTGTTTGACTCTATTGGTTCTACAGGTTTTTAAGGTTTTGGTTGGGTGAATCCTTCGAGGATCCATTCATCTGGAAGATTTACATCTTTCCATTGAATCGATCTTGGAATAACAGAGTTTGATTTTGAAAGATCGGTTTGGAGTAAAAGGGTTTCACCCTTTTTACTTGATATTTTCACTTTTGAAGAAAAAGCACTTGTCATGGCTTTATAGTGTAATCTAAAAACCAAAGCAATCGGAATTGATCCTTCGATCATTTCAT
Source organism: Cardamine occulta (assembly GCA_028015245.1). Lineage (NCBI taxonomy): Eukaryota > Viridiplantae > Streptophyta > Magnoliopsida > Brassicales > Brassicaceae > Cardamine > Cardamine occulta. The sequence goes on along the minus strand of CM051386.1, from coordinate 14,541,847 downwards.
AGTTATGTGTTTTAACTTGTAAAACTAGAGATTTTAAAATATTTCTATCATTTAGAGAAACGGTGAAATTTGGATACCAATCAAATGATATTGGACCAGCACATAAACTTGATTCTATAGAGCTGAGCAAAGAATCTTCAAATAATTTAAATCTAGTATCTCTTAAGATAGCTAGAATTGAAGTATTAAGATCTTCTTTTGAAAGTGGTTTTATACTGACTTGGACTAAGCCAATATGTATATATTTGAAATTCTTTTCTCTATGCCTTTGTAAAGCATTTTCTGAAAACAGATAAATTGTTTCGAAAGGTTTAGTTAATTGAATATCACGTTCTTCTGTTTTAATTGAGAAATTTGTTTTTAAGAAATTCATTCTTGATATTTGATATATTTGGTCCCTATGAACTCTTGGGATTTCCCAGTTGTCAATTGATCCTTGGAAGTCTTCTATAGTAGTTTCATGACTATTTATAACTTTTTTAGATTCTTTTGAAGATCTATTCCTAGATGAAGATGATTCAGATTTATCTAGCGAATTTCTAAAATACAAACTCATCATGAAATTCTAATGGTTTTAAAAGATTTAGACTCCCTACAATCCAGACTTAACTCTAGGTTTTATTTCCCTATACTTCATGGGACTTACTTCCTAGACATGAGACTGGCGAAAACACTCAGGAAGACTAAACTCTTAGAACTCAAAAGGAAATGATGACAAGTTTGTTTTATGGAATTTGCTAACCAAATGTAAATTTTGTTCGACTAAATTTGATGACTCCAGTTCAGTGGTGGTATCTCACTGATCGCTCGGGGCCCCCGGAAGGGGGCCTTCTTCGACTTCCACCTAAGCTGCGCAGGAAAAACCCAAATCCAATCCCAGGGAACAGTGAAGCTTCATAGGGTCTTTCTGTCCAGGTGAAAGTAGTCCACATCTTCACAGACATGTCTATTTCACCGAGCCTCTCTCGGAGACAATGCCCAGATCGTTACGCCTTTCGTGCGGGTCGGAACTTACCCGACAAGGAATTTCGCTACCTTAGGACCGTTATAGTTTCGGCCGCCGTTCACCGGGGCTTTGGTCCCCGGCTCCCCTGTCACCAGGTCACCAACTTCCTTGACCTTCCGGCACTGAGCAGGCGTCAGTCCCCATACTTGGTCTTACGACTTTGCGGTGACCTGTGTTTTTCGTAAATAGTCGAGCCTGATCATTGCGAACCCCTTGATTCCCCCCCTTCCTTTTCTTTTTTTTTTTTTTTTTTTTTTTTTTTTGTAAATTTTTTTTTCCCCTTTTATTTTTTTTCTACCCACTTGATTCAGTTTTGGGTATAGGTACC
>CM051386.1:14365413-14535413 GCA_028015245.1 Cardamine occulta | reverse complement strand
AGTAATAATTACTTAGCAGTGGAAGCAGGAACAAAGGAGGCCTTTTTTCCAGCAATCTATAGTCTCCTCTGCTCAAGTATTTCTTCTAGTATCACATCATCGCTGTGGACTCGGCTTCTTCAAGCCAGGACCAGAGCACGTAAATTAGTCTTCCCCTTAACTTTGGAGCTTGAACTTAGGAACACAGACTTAACCTTTCCTAAAAGAGGCGACTGAGCTACTTGGAATTGAGTGTTACCAGTAATCTTTACATGAACAAGCACCTCCTTCGAAATGACGAAACCTATACGCATCCCTCACGATGATTTCTCGATTTGAGACCTTGGATACAAACTTTATCCAATCATGGCAATCGTTGCAAACTCGTAGGTTCTTCATTACATTTATAGGCATTGCTGAAGGCAAGCTAAGGAGTCCAAACGAAATCGCTAGTTTCTCGCTGTGAATGAAAACCGTCGGTTCTTTCTGCCATTGCTGCAGTTCACTCAAGAGGCTGAAACAGTCTTGCACATACCCAATCTCAGATACTCTTTTAGTAAGTTCTTGGAAATATTCATGTATTTCATCTGACAATGGGTGATTCTGGTCACCAACATAGAAAGAGTGAATTGAGTTTTTTACTTCAATCCAACTTTGTCCAGGTTCTTTCTTCACACCCTTTTCTTTCATCTTTTGTCTTGTACGATCCCTAGCATCCCATTTTCTGCACACCGCATACAGATTTGACAGAAGTACATATGTTGCTGAGTCTTCAGGTTCTAACTCTAGGAGATGATGTGCAGCAAATTCTCCTATTTCCATGTTCTTGTGCACCACACAAGCACTCAAAAGCGTTCTCCAAACCAAGGCATCTGGCTCTATAGGAATCTCCAGTATAAAATCTTTCGCACGGCTCAAAAGACCAGCTCGGGTTAGCATATCCACTACACACACATAGTGTTCCGGCTTAGGAGCTAATCCATATTTTGTGTTCATGGATTCAAAGTATTCAATCCCCTTTTCCACCAGTCCAATGTGGCTACATGCTGATAGAACACCCACAAGCGTCACATGATTAGGGCTTACATTAGACCGTATCATCTCGTCAAAAGAATCTAGTGCTTCAGAACCAAACCCATGTTTAGAATAAGCATTAATTATCGCATTCCAAGAAACTTCATTTTTCGTGGAGACTTCAAGGAACTGCTTCTTTGCATCAGAAATGCTCCCACACTTGGCATACATAGAGATTAAAGCATTACAAACTTCGGTTTCTGAATCATACCCGGTTTTGGTGATCACGGCATGAACCTGTTTCCCTTGTTTCATGTTTGCTGTCTCAGAAGCAGCTTTTACAGCAGACCCAAACGTGAAATTATTACTGTCAATTCCTTCTCTGTTCATTCGAGCAAAGACACGAAGCGCTTCTTCATTGTTTCCGCTCTGCTGAAATCCCGATACAAGAGCATTCCATGCTATATTATCTCCAGCTTCAGTTTGTTCAAACGCTAAATATGCTTCCTCTATTTTTCCGCATCTAGAATAAAGTGTAACCAGTGCATTTTGAAATGGCAGGTCAGATGAGAAACCAGATACACAAGATTGAGCATGAATTTGCTGTCCTTCCTTAAGCGATTGAAGACCAGCACATGCACTAACTGCATTTGTTAATCCAACTTCATCAGACCGGATCCCTAGATCCAACATCTGCCTGAAAGTTGCTAAAGCTTTGTCGTTGAAATTGTATTGCGTGTAACCTGCAATCATTGTCGTCCAAGACACAACATCTTTCCCAGCAAACCTTACAAGAATATCCCTGGCAGTATCTAACTCTCCTAATTTTGAGTACATATCTATGAGCACACTACAAACATAGGCATTGAGCTGAAAGCTAGTTTTCACTATTTGACAATGGATTTGTTCCCCGAGCTCAAGATCCCCTAGACGTATGCAGGTTTTCAAAATACTCGGATAGGTGTATTGATTTGGAACAATTTCCTCTATCTGCATCTGTCTGAAAATCCTAAAAGAATTTCCTAAATCGTCTAATAGCCCATAAGCAACTAGCATAACATTCCACAGAACTACATTTTCAACCTCAGTCTCAAGAAAATAATCAAGAGCGGTTTCAATATCAGCGCATTTAGCATAAAGATTCAGAAGTGCACCTTCAATCTTGCTGTTTGAAGAAAAACCAAGTTTAGTTGTGTATGCATGTAGCTGTTGTCCCCTAAAAAGAGTTCCATCAGCTGAACATGCAACTACAAGGCTTGCAAGAGTATTACAGTCTGGTTCAAGTCCATCAAGTTGCATCCTTTTAAACAATTCCATAGCGTTCTCACTGTAACCACACTGAGAAAGCCCGTTGATAAGAGTGTTATAAGTAACTGCATCTCTATGCGACATGTTGCTGAAGATGTGTTCCGCCGATATCAAATTCCCCAAATGAAAGTATAAGGATACAAGTGCATTGCACACATAAGTGTCAGAGAAAAACCCTAACTTCAATACAAGCCCATGAAGTTGCTCGCCTATCTCAAGAGATTCTATCTTCTTACACGCACTTAAAACACTTGAAAGTGCGTAAGGTGTTGGCATGATACCTAAAATATACATATCGCAGAACAATCTAATGGCTTCTGATTCACATTCGCTTTTCGACAGCCCAGATATCATAGCAACCCAAGAACTATGATCCTTCAACTGTAATCCATCAAAAACTTTCCTAGCTAGATCCACAAACCCATTTCTGGAGTATAAATCAATCAAAGGATTACACACAATCGTAGTATCCCCCAAACCCTGAAATATCATCCTTGCATGAATCTGCTCAACTACATCAAAAGCAACAGTACCACCACCACGACATGCTTCTAAAACACCAGTGAAGGTGCCTTCATTCGGAGTAACATTTTCTTAACCATCCTCCACAACAGAGCAAACACTTTCCCAAATAAATCTCTAGAAGCAAACTCCTTAATCATCTTATTCCAAGTAAAAATCGTTCTCTCAGGCATTTCATCAAACACCTTGAACGCACCATCTATGTCTCCTTTAACTAGATAAAAATCAAGAAGCTTTTCAGAGAGACAAGCATTGTTATCAAAACCCAATTTTAAAATCTGGGTATGAAGCTTTCTCCCTTCATCCAAAGACCCATTTGTCTTCAGACATCCTTCTAGAAGCCAAATCAAAGTTTGATGATTAGGTCTAATTCCACAGTTCTCCATGGAATCAAGTCCTTTTCTAACTGATTCATTTTCTTGGAACGACTCATCCTCATAGACAGAAACAGCACAACTAGTTTGGAAACCTAAAATTAGCGTTCTTGTCCTAATCTCACAAAGTGTCTACAAAAAGAGAAGAGCAAAATTACATAAAATCAGAACATAGTAAAGCATTGGCGTTTCAGCTAAATTAAAAGGTTTTTCAGGACGAAAGCATTACATTGAAGGCATTATTAATGGTCTTGAGCTTACGAGGAACACCATGAAGGAAGATAAATGAGGAGGAGACAGGACGAAGAAACATGGGTTTCTGTTTTTTGGGTGAGAATATATATGATAGGACGGAATGTCGGGTGTGTTTAACCAAAAATATTGGTCTGTAGTCGGTGAACAAGTGACAAATGAAGTTTTAAAATTCTTTGAGAATGGTGTTTTTCCAAAGGAGTGGAACATTACCCAACTGGTTCTTTTACCGAAGGGAACAAAGCCAAAATCTATGACAGACCTACGCCCGATTAGCTTGTGCTCGGTAATGTATAAGATTATTTCAAAAGTCTTATGTGCTCGGCTAAAGAATATCCTACCGAAGATAGTATCAAATACATAAGGTGCATTTGTGGCTGGAAGACTAATATCAGATAATATTTTGCTTGCACATGAGATGGTGCATGCACTTCGAACAAAGCCGACGTGTAATGAAGAATTTATGGCAATAAAAACAGTTATGTCTAAAGCATATGACAGAGTTGAGTGGAGATTCCTAGAAGAGCTTTTTATATGCCTAGATTGGAAAAGAAATGGGTGGACTGGATTATGGTATGTGTTCGAACGGTCTCTTTTTCAATTATTTTGAATGGAAACGCCTATGGATTTTTTGAACCATCGTGATTTTTATGTCAAGGCTACCCCCTTTCTCCTTTTCTTTTCATCCTTTGTGTTGAAGCTTTAGTTCATGTAATGAATAGAGCCGAACAAGAGAAAAGGATAACGGGACTGTGTCTTACAAAGAAATGTCCATCGATACAACACCTTCTCTTTGCCGATGACAGTTTGTTTCTTTGTAAGGCGACTTTTAAGGAGGGTATAGAGATTTTACAATGTTTGAAGTTATATGGAGAAGCATCGGGTCAAGAAATAAATTTTCAAAAATCATCTCTCACTTTTGGAGAGAAGATAGATCCGATTATGCAACGTGTTCTTGGTTTATTCATGGGGATCACCAAAGAGGGTGGAGCTGGGAAGTACTTAGGATTGTCTGAATGTTTTAGTGGGTCCAAGAGACAGCTATTAGCATATATCACAGACAAGCTCAAAGTGGATGGTATGCCAAGACATTATCACTGGGGAAAAGAGGTTTTACTTAAATTTGTTGTGATGGCACTCCCAGTATACGCTATGTCTTGTTTTCTACTAACGAAGGATCAATGTGAAAAGCTCACCTCAGCAATGTCAAACTTCTGGTGGAACTCTTGTGAAGACAAAAAGAAGATGCATTGGGTTGCATGGGATAAAACGTGTAAATCAAATCATGAAGGAGGTCTCGGTTGTAGGGACATTGGGAATTTTAATCAAACCTTAATTGCTAAGCAAGCATGGAGATTATTGTCGAAACCGGACTCATTATTGGCTAAAGTATACAAAGGTCATTACTATGGAAAGAAGAGTTTTATGGATGCTGGAATTAGCTATAGGCCTTCTTATGCTTGGAGGAGTATCCTGCATGGTCGGGAGCTTCTACAAAAAGGTTTAATGTGGTCTGTGGGTAATGGAAAAAGTATCGATGTTTGGCTAGATTGTAGGGTTTTTTATGGAGAGCCACGCCGTCCCTTCAATAAACTCCCAAGGATGGATCTAAACTTAAAGGTATCAGACATCATTACAGCTCAAGGGAAGTGAGATCAAGGTAAATTATCAGAACTGTCTACTCCCCAAGATGTTACTAGAATTATAACGTTCCCACGTAATCTTGGGGTACATGATAGCCAAATTTGGGCTTACACAAAAGATGGGAACTATAGTATTCGCAGTGGGAATTGGCTGCTTTCTAGAACAGCACCGGATCAGTTGGAAATTCCATTGGAAACAAAAGTGGTTAATGCTTTAAAAACACGTGTGTGTGCTCTTAAAACCATTCCCAAAATTCGGATATTTTTGTGGAGAGTATTATTTGGAGCAATTACTGTTGTGGAATGTTTGAATGTGCATGGACTTCAAGGAAACATGCGGTGTAAACTGTGTAATTCTGCTCCAGAGACAATTAATCATGTATTATTTCATTGTATTCTGGCTAGAGCGGTATGGCCATAATAATGTGGATGACAACCTGAGATTATTATTTAATTTAGTGGAGGATAGCAAAGTTGTTGAAATACTGTGTACAGCTATACCATGGATTTTATGGGGATTGTGGATGCATAGGAATGAATTTTTCTACGAAAAGAAACAGGGAGACATTAATGTTTTAATAAAATAGGCTACTGAGGAGTAAGAATTGTGGCTGCAAGAACAAGCACAAGATGCTCGCTCCATCCAAACTAGTAGAGTGGATCCGTTAACTACGAAACGGCGTTGGACAAGACCCAGACTTGGAATTTTAAAATGCAATGTTCATGCTGCTTGGAGTAATGAACGGTCAATGTTTGGTGGATCATGGCTCGTTAGGAATAGGTCTGGAGAGGTAAATTTTCACGCGAGAGATGTTTTTACTTCTGTCACTTACAAGCTAGCGGCGGAACTGACTTGTATACGGTGGGCTCTCCAGAGTATGCAAGACCTTCACATTGAGCATATGGAACTTTGGTGCGATTCGGCTTCAGCGGTGGAAGCCATTAACAATCCTATCAAATGGCCATTATATCGCTCGTTACTGGATCATATTCACCGTCTTCAAAATGGTTTTCATAGTCACATGTTTCTATTGGCTTTGCCCACGGCAAACTCCATTGCAAGGGATATCGCCAAGAGTATGACAAGAGACGGACGTCTTCATTCTAATATTTCCATCTGAGGACCGGCGTGACTTCATAATCGTATCCTCAACAAAAGTAGGGGTTAAAGCTTCGTCTTTATGTTTGTGATAAGGTTTATTGTTTCCAGTTTTGTTATTTATTATCGTACTCTGTTTTATGTTATACCACCCAGACGTTAAAAAAAAATAACATGGAACAAGCAAGATTGTGTCCAATAAAGTTATGGATTACTTATGAGTTAATTACTTGGATTACAATTACAAGTAACATTTATTATTCTTTTAGCCGTTGTAGATTTTATCATTTTTTGTTATGACAATTGAGAGAGTAACTCTCAAATATATGATCTATCAAAGTATTCGTCAAATAGTTTGGTGATATATCAAATGATATGATCTGCATTCAAGACTAGTGACATTTATAACTGGTACCAACATGTTTTTGAGTTTATGATATATAAGAATTTATTTATTTAGGTAGTGATTGGGAAGGGCATTTGTTTTTGTCTAAAATTGGTCAAAAATAGATGTTTTGACCATTTTTTTTTATCGGATTCGTAGTCAGAATTTGACTATTTTCTTGTAGTAAAGGTCCTCCAATCTCAAATTCTTTCTGATTGACTCATCATAGAATATATTAACACTAGTACTGCTTTCATGAATCATTCTCTCAACTTTTAAGATATGCCTTCTTGGAACAGATCTTGTACGCCTCCAAATCTTAGTCATTTTCAATGTCAAGGACACCACCAACTCTCAAAATCTTCTTTGTCACAAGAAGATCAATCTCATCCTTTTGTTGCACGCAGCACGTTAATACCTCTATAACTAAATTTCATCAGCTTTTTTTTTAACATGATCATAAAACTTTCATACAATGAAATCTGGAGACACTCTCCGTGTTTTATTTACATCTCCGATGAAAGGTTTATGACCATGTTAAAAAGAAGCTGATGAAGTTTAGTTATAGAGGTATAAACGTATAGCAAAAGGATTAGAAACATTGTTTGACATTTTAAAGATTTCTTTAGTATTTCTTCGTTATGAAAATGAGAAAGGGAATAGATATATATTTATATATGATTCAAATTGATGACGGTTTTGACCATTTATATGACTATAAATTTGATCAATATTTGGTCAAAATTTTGAAACGGCTATAAAGTTGGTCAGGAAATTAAAACGGCTAGAAACAGTTACAATTTGGTTTGTAAACGGTCAATAATGTTTTACTATTTTTGACCACTTTGAAAAGGGTAAAATTTGGTCAATGATTCGTCAGTATTTTTGACGACTTTGCATCCGACGTTTTAGGTCAAAAATATTTGACTAATTATCGACCAAAATTTAACATTTATCTAACGGTTATAAACGGCTGCATAAGTGGCTAATAGTTGATTAATAAATTTTGACCATATTGCATTGACGGTTATTGGTCAAAAACGGTTGATCATTTTTTGACCAAAATTTAAAATGGTCAATAAGTAGTCACAACTTTCCGACCATATTTCAACCAAATAAATTGGTCAAAACATATCGATAAATTTTTGATTATTTCAAAATTTCATCGTAATTTGGACAAATTTTTCAGTGGTTAGAATTTGACATGTTTTCTTATAGTGATTCTAGAACAAGAGCTCGTGGATTAGATTGTGAAAAGAGATTGGAGGTGTAAGAGATGATACTTCTCATATATTGATCTTATGATACATACATGTATTTATACATAGACAGGAGGCATTAACCTAGAGAGTCCTACGTAGCATATCTTATAGAGAATATATACACAATATTATAGCAGTGAATGTAGTTTCCTTAACACGTCCCCTCAAGATGGAGGAGGAATAACTACTCCAATCTTGTCCCATAGTTCAATGAACCGTTGTCGTGGTAGAGGCTTTGTAAGTGTGTCCGCTAACTGGTCTTTTGTATTGACATGTCAGACGCGGAAAATGCCATTTTGAACATGACCTCAGATGAAGTGATAGTTGATGGCAGCATGTTTCATACGAGAGTGAAACACAGGGTTGGCGCACAAGAACGTTGCTCCGACATTATCACAGCAAATAACGGGGGTTTTTGGAAGTGTAATTCCAAGTTCCATGAGTATATTAAAGACCCATCATAGCTCAGCGGCTAATATCCAAGAAATCGGATAAGACCCCATGTACAAGAGATATGCATTGGTAGATAGGCAGTCTTCGGTGTCACCAGCCCAGTCCGCATTCGAAAAGACATGAAGTGTGAGTTCATTATTTGCAGCAAATTAAATTCCATGAGTTGTTGTTCCTGCAAGATAACAGAGGATTCTTTTTGCAGCCTGCCAATGATCTTCGGAGGGACAATGCATAAATTGTGACAAGCGATTAATGGCATAGGAAATATCAGGGCGAGTGAAGGCAAGATATTAAAGGCTTCCAACCAATTTCCGATACTCTATTGGATTGGAGAGTAATGTACCTGAGTACAATGTGAGTTTAGGCGAGAAGATCATTGGTATGGTGATCGGTTTTTCATCAATCATGTTATGGCACTGTAGAATGTCAAGTATGTATTTTCGATGTGATAGATGAATTCCTTTGTAGGTGCGGTGAGCTTCAAGTCCGAGAAAGTAGTTGAGGTCCTCGTGATCCTTGACGGAGAACCGTTCAGCCAAAAGTGTGAGAATCTTTTGTATTTCGATAGTACTGCTTCCTGTTACCAGAATGTCATCAACATAAACCAATAGATTGACATACTCTATACCGTGTTTGAGAACAAACAAATAGGTGTCAGCAAGTGAGTTTTTGAAGCCGAGAGTGAGTAGATATGTCTTTAACTCTGTGTACCATGCCCGGGGGGCTTGTTTCAGACTGTACAAAGCTTTCTTTAGGCGACATACATAAGTTGGTCGATCTTTATCAACGAAGCCAGGGGCTGCTCCATGTAAACCTCTTTTGTCAATGTCCCTTGTAGAAATGCATTGTTGACATCGAGTTACCGTATAGGCCAAGACTTACTAACAGCGACATCAAGAACTAGCCGTAGAGTTGTTGATTTGATCACCGGACTGAACGTATCAGTATAGTCGCGCCTAGGCTGTTGATTATACCCCTTAGCCATAAGTCGTGCTTCACACCTGCCAAGAGGTTCATTAGGGAGAAATTTGTTTTTAAAAATCCATTTGCAACCGACAACGTTTTTATTTGTCAACCGTGGAACCAGATCAAAAGTTTGATTTCAATTGACCGCATCATATTCATCAGACATAGCGCCTCTCCACTTCTTATCTTTCATAGCCTATTTGACTGTTAAGGGTTCAGGTAGGATTTCGGTGGTGAGGGCGACAGAGAGGTTGAGTTTGGTCTGAGGTTTTGTGATATTGTTCTTTAGACGTGTTTGCATCAGATGATGATTTTGTGGTGGTGGATTTTCTGGTTCAGGTGGATTTAACGGTAGAGGTGGATTGCCGAGGTCGGGTTCATTAGAGGCTGATGAAGAGGAGTTGGTGTTTTGAGGTGAGTTTGGTGTCAGATTTGGGAAAGATGAAGATGATATGGAAGTTGGGCTTTGTGTGAATTTGGTGGTATGTTTGGGCCAGAGGTGGAATGGGCCGGATTTAAATTTAAACTGGCTGATAGATTTTGGCCTAAAGATGGATTAGTATTTTCTGACCTGTTTGGCGAGGATGGTTGTGGAAAGTTGTCACAATTTGCAACTGCGGCACCGTCATGTTCTTCAAGGCGAGGATCAGAGATCGGAGGTGATATTGGTCCCGGCGATAGTGGATGCGACGGTGGAGGCAAGTGTACGAGAGGTGGCGGCGGCGGGAGATAAATAATTTCTGCAGTTTGTGTATTTGACGACGGACAGAAGTTTTCAGTGGTTGGATTAAGAGTTTCAGGCACAAAGTTTGTCAAATTGTTGAATGGGAAACTTAGCTCATCAAATTTCACATGTCGTGAGATGTATATTCGTCTGGAGCTTGGTTGTAGACACAAATAGGCACTTTATGTCAATGAGTATCCCAAGAAGACACACAGAGTGGAGCGGTTGTCAAGTTTGCTTTGTGTGTACAGACGGAGCCACGAGAAGCAAAGGCAGCCAAAGACTCGTAACTTGTTGTAATTTGGTGGTTCCCTGAAGAGCTTTTGATATGGTGAAGTCATGTGGATGACGGGTGTTGGAAGCTGGTTAATGAGATACACGGCGGTTGAAAATGTGTAAGTCCAATATGTTCTTGGTACTCCAGCGTGGGTGAAAAGAGATATACCCGTCTCAACAATGTGGCGGTGCTTCCTCTCGGAGACGCCATTGTGTTCGGGCGCATTGGTGAGGTAAAGTGAGCGATGCCAGCTAGAGAAAAAGAGACCGTAAGGCGACAAACTCTCCGCCGTTCTCGCTGTAAAATGTGCTAATCTTTTTTTTGAATCGGTTCTCGACCAATGCTTTGAACGGGAGGAAGACTTCTTTAACTTGAGACTTTGCTTTAAGAGGATATAGCCATGCGTATCTTGTGAAGTGGTCTACGAGAATCAAGTTGTATTTAAAGTTATCTACGGAGATGATGGGAGAAGTCCATACATCCACAAATATGTATTCAAGAGGTTTTGTGGAGGTGGTAGACGTTTGGGAAAAATGTATTTTATGGCTTTTATTGATGGAACAATCATTGAAAAACAAAGTTTGAAAAGTAGAATGCGAACAAGGAAGAGAACAATTTGAAACAATATTTTTGAGGATTGACGAGTTCGGATGGCCTAGGCGACAATGCCACTCCAAAATGGTTGGTTTGGTGGTGGTGGAAGCAAAGAAGAAAGAAAGGGTTGATGGAGTTTCCGGCCACTTGTACAATTCGCCTCTAGTCTTTTTGTGGAGCAATGGGACCCCTGAGCTGAGATCCTTCACCTGAAAGTGAGCAGGGAAGAATTCGATGGATACCTTGTTAGCATTGCATAATCGATAAACTGACACTAGGTTTTTATGAATATTAGGAACACAAAGAATATTATCAAGGGTAAGGTTACGAGATGTGGAGGGAAAGGATAAAGAACCCATGTGTGTGATTAGTAGGCCAGTTCCATCACCAATGAGAACTGAGTCATGTCCTTGATAAAGCTGATGAAGAGATAAGTTGTGGAGGTTGCTTTTCATATGATGAGTTTCACCACTTTCCATGAGCCAAGCAGCATCGGGATGTGATGGCACAAGAGCCATGTTGGCTCGTAGTTGCCATGGTGTTAGTGAGGGCTGAACCGGTCAATTTTGTTGATACAATTGGGAGCATCTCTTTGCACTATGGCCGTGAACTCCACAAAGCTGGCATTTGGCTTGGTATCCTTTGGAATGGCGGCTGTCGTAGTGTTGATTGTTGTTGCTCTGCCACTGTTGTGGAGTGTTATGAGGCTAGCAATTCTGATTGTAGCGGGGTCAAGCTGTGGCCATGTTCGCCGAGGTTGGTGCAACAGAGGAGACAACAGTTTTTGTGAGAAGTTTTACTTCATGATTGAGCATCTTCTCGTAGATTTTAGTGATGGAGGGAGAAGTGTTGCGACCTTCAAGTTGATCCACACTAGATTTATAATCATCAGACAACCCATCAAGTAAAAATTCTACCTGATCTTTGTGATCAATGGGTTTGCCGAGCAAGGCAAGTTGATCAAATCTCGTCATGAAGCCTTGTCAATTGTTTTGGTTCCATTGGTCCAGGTTCTTAGTTGGAGTTTGAGCTGCTTGATGTGACCCCTGCTTGTCTTTGCGTATGTGGCAGCTAAGGTTCTCCAAATATCAGCCGCGGTTAGAGATCTAGAGAGTGTTGGTTGAATGGTGAGTGAGATCGCTTCAAGAAGGCCACTGTAGATCAGTCTGTCTTGGCGTTTCCATTTGGTGTATGCTGGATTGGCAGAAGCAACATTGTTGATGGTGAGTGTTGCGGCTGGTGGTGGCGTTGAACCATCGAGATGACCCACAAGTTCGTAGGAGACCGTGCACTTGCAAGCTCCACATGAGATAGTTAGTCGCCGTTAACTTAATAATATTGGTCATGTTGATGTTGAGAACTCCCTGTGTTGGATCTACGACGTCGGTGTGATTGGCGGCCATGGAGAGCGATGCGGCGTATGAGAATTGAAGAAGAAGACGAAGAAGAAGAAGAAGAAGAAGAAGAGAGAGATTGAAGACAACAGAGGCGGCCGCAAAAAATATTTTTAGGGTATTAGATCTTGCTCTGATACTATGTAAGAGATGATACTTCTCATATATTGATCTTATGATACACACATGTATGTATCATGTATTTATACATAGATAGGAGGCATTAATCTAGAGAGCCCTAAGCAGCAGTGTATACACAATATTATAGGAGTGAATGTAGTTTCCTTAACAGGAGGAACTTCTGTAAGCAGTTAAGCATATGTGTCGTACAAGTGAGGAGAAGCAAGTTAGTGATGATTATGATTTTGTCTGGCCAAATGATGTTGTTCCATTGGTGCAAGCTCTCGAGCATGCGTTATATGATTCTTTGGTAGAAGATATAACAAAATATAATTACAAGGTGAAGATTCTAGATGATAAACTCAAGGTTAGTTTCATTTCTTTTTGTCCTCCATTATTTTCTTTTTTGTGTTCTCGATTTTGTTTTCTTTAATACATGCCTTTGAAAATATTTCTTTCTAAGCTATGAAATGTAGGTCTTGTCAGTTTATCGATCAAATTAATGATGAAATATTTTTGAAATCAAACTATACATTAGTCATACGCTAAAGACGCATTTGTCTTCAAACATCGCACAACATATAGGCATATATGTCCGTAGTATAGGATATATCTTCTCCCTTCATGCAAAGACCTATTTGTCTTCCAACATCCCTCTAGAAGCCAAATCAAACTTTGGTCTAATTCCACGTTTCTCCACCGAATCATCTTCCTCGTAGACAGAAACATCACAACTAGTTTGGAAACCAGATTTTTGCGTCCTTGTTATAATCGCACAAAGCGTCTACAAAAAAGAAATGCAAAATTACAAAAAAAAAAATCAGAACATAATAAAAGCAATGGCGCTCCAAACTTGAATTTTTAAGGACGAAAGCATTACATTGAAGAAATTAATGGTCCTGTTGAGCTTAAGAGGAACAACACCATGAAGGAATTGTAAATGAGGAGGAGACAGAGCGAAGAAACATGGGTTCTGTGTTAGGTTCGATGAAATATTAAAATTAAAAGCACATTTTAGGGAGATTGATGAATTGTGGATATGAGAAGATGGAACAAGCAAGTAGCAATGTGAAATGTACTGGATTGTCCAATAAAGTTATGGATTAATTATGAGTTAATTACTTAGATTACAATTACAAGTAACCTTCCTTCCTTCTTCTACCCGTTGTAGTTTTTATCATTTTGTGTTATGATAATTGAGATTTAATCTTAATGTATTTAGGAATCAGATCAGAGATAACAAAAATTTCATACATTAAGCATTTTAAGCTCACAGATTTTATTTAGAACAACAAAAATCGTTGTAATTGATATATTAGTACATATAAGATATAGATGTTATGTATGTGATGAAGACTTCAAAGCATGTTCAAGGACATTTGGGTTGGCCTTTGGAGTTTTTCATATCACGGTAGCAAGGACATTCATCTCTGTTTCCGTAAGTGCCCGTAGGAACACAATTATTACACTTCTGGCAACATATATTGCAGTCTTCGAGGCACTCCTCATGGGCGCGGCTTGCCTGTGAACATCTCACATTGCACTTTTCATCGCATGCTGTTAATTTATTTATCATCAGATTTTAAACCATGTAAGTTTAGACAATTATATTCAAATGATATATTATGAAGATTTGAAGTGAAACAATTTAATTATACTTACAAGGATCGGCACTTGAAAGTATGAAAAATGAAGAGGTGAGGAGAAGAGAGATTATGAAGAGCTGTAGAACCATGAGCTTCATCTTCATTCTCGATAAAGTTTGATGCCTTAGAAAGTCGAGTGAAAAGAAATATAAAGTTTGCCAAAAAAGGTGGTGGTTGATTAGATGAGGATGAAATTGTATGGCTACAAAGAGATTTATTTATAGTGAGAAAATTTGGAGTAAAAAATTTGTTATGTGTTGTCTGGTTTTTTTTTTTTTTAATTCAATACAGATTTCTTACTTCATTTATTTGTATATGGATTTTTTTTATGGCTCTTGATTTATTTGTATGGGCTATTGTCTAAAATTGACCATTTCAGATATTTATTTTCAAACAATGTTTCCTTGGAAGGATTTTTTCAACTATATGGGGCCCTGTTTGGAAATAAATTTCTGAAATTATACATTTTTGAGTATTTTCTCTATTTGTATACAAATTTCTTACTTGTTATGGCATGCATACACAATTTTTTATTTTTTACAGATTTTTTACTTGTTATGATGTATTGTATAGTACTTTCATTTTTTTGTAACCAGTATTGGAGCACATATGAGTTTTAAATCTCTATACAATTAAAGAGAAGTACAAATGAGTAATCATAGGATCCAAACGTCTTTTTATTTCTCCCTACTAGTAGACGACCCGTCTTTCGGGCGGAGTTTAGATTAGATATTTGAATTCTGGATTTAGATTATTGTTATTGAGTATTTGAAATCTTATAATTGTTATGTTTGTTTGCTATTTTGTTAAGTGTGTTTTCTCTATTTATTTGTGTTTGGTAATTTCCCGTATGTTTTTAACCTATCGAATTAAGGTGTGTGTGTTTTTCTTTATCTTTTTTTCTAAAATAATTTCCCAAAATATTTTTTGTAATTTTTTTTTTTACCTCTATAAATTTTTATTTTTTTTTGTTATTTTTCCCCTCCATAGTTTCGATGATTGGTTTTGGGTTATTTCTAATTTTAGTTGTTATTAATGATATCCTAAGCAAATATCCAATTTAGTATTTGGTAGATATTTAGATACAAATTAATAATATGTAAACAACTATCTTTGTTTCTTATATATTTCCAAATATAAATACAATTGTTACAAACTCAAACAACTAGCTTGATGATTTCTTCTTCCTCGCTTATTTCTCTTCTTCCTCTTCTTTGTTGGAATGGAGTGTTGATTGATAGAGGCTTGCAATAAGCAATCTCCTAAAACATAATTTCGCCCCTACGGTGGTGTATGTAAAATTATTTGCTCGAGACTCATTTTTCATATAGGTGCTTCAGATAAATCTTGAAATCTTTCCAAGTTGGAGGCAACTTTTCAATAATCGAAGCAACAAGAAATGCTACATTCAGCCTCATACCCTCATCCTTCAATTCATGAGCGATAATCTGGATTTCCTCCACTTGTTTTACCACAGAGTCGGTATCACTCATCTTGAAATTTAAGAATTTTCCAGTGATGAACTTCTTGGCGCTTGCGACTTCGGATATGTACTTTTTCTCTAACAATTCCCACAACTGTTTTGGAGTTTGGAACATTTGATAAAGATCGTAGAGAGAATCATCCAAGGCATTAAGAATATAACTCTTACACACAAAAAAAACTCATTTTTTGTCAATGCCTCTAATGCCTTTGATGATTTCATCAGAAATGTCACTTTCAACCGATAATTCCGGTCCTTTCGAAGTCAAGCATTGGGCAAGATTCAACGTTGTGAGATAAAAGAACATATTTTGCTGCTCTTTTGAAATCCACTCTCCAGAACACAAAAGGCTTCTCAATGTGATTTTTCATAACCGCAGCAGATTGATCCATCTATCAATTTCAAACAACAAAGAATAGAAAATTCCGTCTTAAGATGTTGGTGAAAATTAGATGCAAATCAATAATATGTAAACAATTATCTTTGTTTCTTATGTATTTCCAAATAGAAATATATTTATTACAAACTCAAACAACTAACTTGATGATTTCTTCTTCCTTGCTTATTTCTCTTCTTCGTTGAAGCCAAGCATTAGGCCAGATTCAACGTTGTGAGATAAAACAACATATTTTGCTGCTCTTTTGAAATCCACTCCCCAGAACACAAAAAGCTTCTCAATGTGATTTTTCACAACCACAACAGATTGATCCATCTATCAATTTCAAACAACAAAGAGTAGAAAGTTCTTTCTTCGAATGTTGTTGAAATTTAGATGCAAATCAATAATATGTAAACAACTATCTTTTTTTCTTCTTGATGAAATACAATTGTTACAAACTCAAACAACTAGCTTGATGATTTCTTCTTCCTTGCTTATTTCTCTTCTTCTTCTTCTTTGTTGGAACGGAGTGTTGATTGATAGAGGCTTCCAATAAGCAATCTCCCAAAACAGAATTCCGCCCCTACGATGGTGTATGTAGAATTATTTGCTCGAGACTTATTTTTTCATATAGGTGCTTCAGATAAATCTTGAAATCTTTCCAAGTTGGAGGCAACTTTTCAATAATCGAAGCAACAAGAAATGCTTCATTCAGCCTCATACCCTCAGCCTTCAATTCATGAGCGATAATCTGGATTTCCTCCACTTGTTTAACCACAGAGTTGGTATCACTCATCTTGAAATTTAAGAACTTTCCAGCGATGAACTTCTTGGCGCTTGTGACTTCGGATATGTACTTTTTCTCTAACAATTCCCACAACTGTTTTGGAGTTTGGAACATTTGATAAAGATCGTAGAGTGAATCATCCAAGGCATTAAGAATATAATTCTTACACAAAAAACTCATTTTGTGTCCATGCCTCTAATGCCTTGATGATTTCATCAGAAATGTCACCTTCAACCGGTAATTCAGGTCCTTTCGAAGTCAAGCATTGGCCAGATTCAACGTTGTGAGATAAAAGAACATATTTTGCTGCTCTTTTGAAATCCACTCTCCGGAACACAAAAGGCTTCTCAATGTGATTTTTCACAACTGCAGCAGATTGATCCATCTATCAATTTCAAATAACAAAGAATAAAAAATTCTGTCTTAGAATGTTGTTGAAATTTAGGTGCAAATCAATAATATGTAAACAATTATCTTTGTTTCTTATGTATTTCCAAATAGAAATATATTTATTACAAACTCAAACAACTAACTTGATGATTTCTTCTTCCTTGCTTATTTCTCTTCTTCTTCGAAGTCAAGCATTGGGCCAGATTCAACGTTGTGAGATAAAAGAACATATTTTGCTGCTCTTTTGAAATCCACTCTCCGGAACACAAAAGCCTTCTCAATGTGATTTTTCACAACCGCAGCAGATTGATCCATCTATTAATTTCAAACAACAAAGAATAGAAAATTCTGTCTTAGAATGTTGTTGAAATTTAGATGCAAATCAATAATATGTAAACAATTATCTTTGTTTCTTTTGTATTTCCAAATAGAAATATATTTATTACAAACTCAAACAACTAACTTGATGATTTCTTCTTCTTTGCTTATTTCTCTTCTTCTTCGAAGTCAAGCATTGGGCCAGATTCAACATTGTGAGATAAAACAACATATTTTGCTGCTCTTTTGAAATCTACTCCCCGGAACACAAAAAGCTTCTCAATGTGATTTTTCACAACCACAACAGATTGATCCATCTATCAATTTCATACAACTAAGAGTAGAAAATTCTTTCTTCGAATGTTGTTGAAATTTAGATGCAAATCAATAATATGTAAACAACTATCTTGGTTTCTTATATATTTCCAAATAGAAATACAATTGTTACTCACTCAAACAACTAACTTGATGATTTCTTCTTTCCTACTTATTTCTCTTCTTCTTCTTCTTCTTCTTCTTCTTTGTTGGAACGGAGTGTTGATTTATAGAGGCTTGCAATAAGCAATCTTCTAAGACAGAATTTCGCCCCTACGGTGGCGTATGTAGATGCTCTGGATGTCTATCTTGCAGGATACAACTATCTATCTATGTATTAAAACCTTACAGAGACCCTAACAAACTTTACTTTGAGATTCTCAGAATTATTTAGAAGTAGAAGAAGATCAGGAAAAGGTCTGTTTGATTCTATGATCATTAGTCTTTATATAATGACTCAAAGGGTGCACTCAAGGGGTACTTTTCACATCTGATCATAGAAGTGCCCTTTGAGTATTTTTTTCAACTGCCACATTTTCTTCTATAAGTTTAATTAAATTAAACTCCAACAGATACTCCTATGAATGTCAATGAGAAGTTGTAGATGGAAGATCAAATAGAAAAAGCAAATGCAACAAGGTTCAGAAGCTTAGTTGGAGGTTTAATTTATCTGACTCATACAAGACCAGATATTTCTTTTGTTTGAGTTCAATTAGCAGGTTTATGGACAGTCCAACGAAGCAATTTTATAGAGCAGCAAAGATTATGTGATTTTGGTTAGGAATCACGCCCCAATTTTGACATTGTGAAGTTATGGACAACAAACTCAACCTAGGCTCGACAATCAAGCAAAGAAAGAGGTGAATGGATTGATAGACGCCACAAAGGTTTGCGGAAGACCCTTTGATAAGTCTTAAGAGATCGAGATTCGACACACGAAAAAGATCAATGATCTTTATTTAGAAGAGTTTGAGAATAAAATAAAAGATGAGTTACAATAGGTCTCATACGAGATTATAAAGAGAAGGAAGAAGCAAGTCTCGAAACAAACAAGCCAAGTTTTGAGACAGCATTTAAAACAGCTTAGAAATGACAAAAATAATTAAATAAGTCTTAACTCAAAAATGACTCTTCAAGTCATTTTCCTTCCTCTTGATCACGAAATGCTGATGGGTCTTGGGCCTGATCTTGACCAACAAATGGGCTAATGCGAAATTTGAACCACTTGCCTCATCAAAAACATTTCTCGGAAAACCCAATAGGAAAAAACCGAACAGAAGGGAAAATGATGTGATCATGCCAATCACAATGAAGGAGCAGCTTGAACCGGAGCAGCTTGTAGCCGAGGAAGCTAAGAAGAAATGGATTAGCTCAACAACAACGTTTGATCCAGGAATATTAAGAGGATCACTTCAACAATTCAAGACATCTTTGCAACATCTTCTCAACACTATCCAGGGCAGTTTAGTGTGTGCTAATCCAACCACCCTGGTTGTGATCCAAGCCACCTAGACGTTTATCAAGAGAAGTAATCGGACTTATACTCTTTTTCCCTTGTTAGGTTTTTCCCAATGGGTTTACCAACAAGGTTTTTAATGAGGTAAGGCCCGGTTACTCTACCCCAGCCTCTTGATAAAACCAGGCCCAAACTCTATCTTTTATTTCTATGATTTATTCAAACTTGTATTTATTTTTGTTGTGTTCCGAGGAGTGGTTTTTTGAGGCATATCTTGATGACCACCTCCTCGTCTTCTCCTTCTTCCCCTTTATATTTTGATCTAAACTCTACTTTTAATCTTATCAAACATTTTATTCTCAAACTCTTTCTTGTTTGATCACCTTGTTCTATGGTGTAAAGGATCATCATCCACACCTTGACAAGTTTGAAATCATTGGATCGCTTCATAATCCTTTGACGTTTCACATCAATCCACCTCTTGTTCTTGCCGAGTTTGGTTTTCACCCACTCGTGGAACAAACCCCGAGTGTTCAAAGGCTACTCATCACCTTTGGAATATCACTCATTCAATCCGATTCATCACGTTCACTCCATTTCATCACTTCCGCACTCATATCTGTTCACTCTACTCATCATAACCATTGGAGAACATTCAGGGACGTTGATCCTTATCTAGGATCATATCAAGTGGTATCAGAGCTCGCTCCAACCCAGGTTGTGTCGATTCAAAACGTTTTACCCTTTCATATTCTGCAGATCATCTGAATCGATTTGTCTGTTGATTGCTAGAATTTTCATAATTGTTTGGTGTCAGATAAAATCGTGAAATCAATCGAATCTGAATCTAGTTTGAGTCTAGTAATTGATAAAATTGTTTCTGGAATTTTTCGGCACGTTTTGATATTTTTTGTGACTTTTCAACTGCTAGTGTCGAATCTGGAATCACTGTCTGTCACACGTTTTTCTTGAATTTTCATAAAATATTGGCGTGTGATAAAAATTCGAAATTTGTTGTGTCTGAACCTAGAAAGAGTCTAGTTTCTAGAAAAATTGATTCTAGAATTTTTGAACATGTTTTGATAATTTTTCGAGGTTATTTCGTCGAACAGTCGCAACTAGAGGTTCTCGGAATTTGAAAAGTTATTTTCGTGTTAACTTGCTAGATTTGTTTAAAATCATTGGTTAATCCTAAAATCGTGAAATCTATTGAATTGAAACCTAGATTGAGTCTAGTTTTTGTTAAAATTGACTCTGGAATTGTTGAACGTGATTTGATATTTTATTCTGTTAGATCAGGTCAAACTGTCGATTAGGGTTTCTTGCCAAGTTTTTCCTTGTTATGTTTGAGCATTTTACTTGTTTACTTGTTGGGATTTGAACAGGTACCATGGCGGGAACCAGCCATGACGAACAAGAGTCTTCCAACTCCAACAAGCAACTTATGGACTCCTTCAAAGCTCTGATGGTTGAGAGTATGGCCACTATGAAAGCCGACTTAGAAATATCCATCAACAACCGACTCTGAGAACATCAACAACCTGTTATTGAAGAACAACTTAGGAGGAATCTATGACCTTCTGATGCTGAGCACTACTATAGTCAGACTTCTCGATCAAATCGTTCTCGAAGAAGACAGCCAAGAGAAGATCAAACCGCTAGAAATAACCAACCCATTACTCGAGATCCTTTAGCCGGTGTGAAGATAGAAATTCCGTTTTTCCATGGAACCAGTAACCCTGAAGAATATCTTGAGTGGGAAAAGAGGGTTGAAATAATCTTTGACTGTAAGAAGTTCACTCAAGGAAATAAAGTTAGAGTAGCACCAACCGCCTTTAAGGACTATGCTTTAAGTTGGTGGGATCAATTAGTGACTTCTAGGAAAAGGATTGGAAATCTTCCTGTTGAAACCTGGAACCAGATGAAAGTCATTATAAGGAGAAGATTTATACCGAGCCATTACCACAGAGAGTTGCATATGAAGCTCAGAAATCTATCTCAAGGAAATAGGTCCGTAGAAGAGTACTACAAGGAACTGGAAACTTTGTTGTTTCGAGCTGATATTCAAGAAGATAATGAAGCTGCTATGGCTAGGTTCATGGGTGGTCTTAATAGGGATATCATAGAGAGGCTTGAGGTACATCATTATGTTGAAATGGACGAGCTACTCCACAAGGCAGTCATGTTCGAGAAACAGCTTAAAAGAAAGAATTTCAAGCCCGATTTTGGTTCTGCCAGGTTCAGTCAAAATAAAGAAGACAAGCCTAGTAAGGAGTACAGACCGTTCTCAAAGCCTAAGAATGAAGAGTTATCTCTCAAGGGAATTGATAAAGGTTCAAGCACCAAGGCTAGAGAAATTCAGTGTTTCAAGTGCAAAGGTTTTGGTCACTACTCCCATTCGTGCTCCAATCAGAGAACCATAGTTATTAGGACCAATGGCGAGATAGAATCAGAAGAAGATCATTCGGAACCTGAACCTTTAGAGGAACCACTTAGAATGCCGGAGTTCGGACAACTTTTGGTCACTAGAAGAACCCTTAACTTACACACTCAGGCCGAGAAAAATGAGCAAAGAGAAAACCTCTTCCACACTCGTTGCCTTGTTCAAAACAAAGTTTGCAGCCTAGTGATTGATGGTGGTAGCTGTACCAACGTTGCCAGCCAGTCTATGGTTGATAAGCTTGGACTCACATTCATTAAGAGAGCTAAGCCTTATAAGTTGCAATGGCTTAATGATGAGGGAGAGTTGGAAGTCAAGAACCAGGTCATAGTTCCTTTGTCTATAGGGAAATATGAAGATGAGGTCTTATGTGATATTTTACCAATGGATGCCGGACACATACTCCTTGGAAGACCTTGGCAATCTGATCGGAAAGTAATGCATGATGGATTTACCAACAGATATTCATTTGAGTTTAAGGGCAGAAAGAACATCCTTGTACCTTTAACTCCTCAAGAAGCTCATCTAGATCAAATGGCCTTGAAGAAAGGTAAACCCACTTCCGAAGCCAAGCTCAAACAACTGGCCAACCTTATGATCACGCCTCGACAAGAAATTCCTAGCAAAGAAGTTGTGACTACTCACTCTAACTTTGGCGTGAAGGCTGGTGAGATAAAAAAAAACCTTACTCTCGACACCACCTTTGATTAAATTTGCTTATAAAGAAACTCTTGTGAGTTTTACTAACCTTGCGCCGGTGCTGCCGAGTGAGATACCTTTTCGTTCGCAGGATTTCAGAAATGTCGTTCCTAGAGAGAAGTCTATTGACTCGCTACTTCCAATCTGTGATATAAAACTTCCTATTGCCTTTGAACCAGAAGCAAACATTGAGACAAATCCTTGTGACTTCCGAGACAAGCAAGGTAAGAGAATTATTGTACGTGATTCTTTTTGCTCATGAAGATAGATTATTGGAAGTTGAGTTCATTAAGAGGCTTTATGATTTAAATGAAAATTTTAAAAATGTGTTTCCATCTTGTGAGGAGTTTGAGCATAAGAAGTTCTTTAGGCATGGAGGATTTATGTTTGATAAAATGTATGAACCGAATATAAATCTTGTGCTGATAGATAGACTCTGTAGGATAACACACTGCACTTCATATCCTAACACTAGAGAGGCTTTTTCTTTTTCGAGATCATTCACTGAAAGTTTCGACATTTTGGTCTATAAAAATTACTTATTGAATCAAAGGATGATACCCTTTGCACCTATGATCTCTTGTTTCGAGTTTTTGTTGAAAGTGCAGAGGAAAAACAAGCTGAAGAAATGAAAGCTCATATACCAGAGACATGGTTATTTTACTTATGGCTAAAGCGGTTTACTGTCCAAGTTGATTATGACCCATTGAAACAATGGAGAAAGGAGCAGCAACCAAAGATTGAAGGCCTATTCACAATCATCAAAAGGATCAATGACGACAACACCTTTCTCAGAGGTAAGTATAAAGAAATTTCCTTATTCAAAGTTACTTATTCTCTTCTTCCTTTCATTGCAGATTGTTCAGATTTGAGGTCAAATCCTTTTCAAATGGGAGAGGATGATGTGATCATGCCAATCACAATGAGGGAGCAGCTTGAACCGGAGCAGCTTGTAGCCGAGGAAGCTAAGAAGAAATGGATTAGCTCAACAACAACGTTTGATCCGGGAATATTAAGAGGATCACTTCAACAATTCAAGACATCTTTGCAATATTTTCTCAACACTATCCAGGGCAGTTTAGTGTGTGCTAATCCAACCACCCTGGTTGTGATCCAAGCCACCTAGACTTTTATCAAGAGAGGTAATCGGACTTATACTTTTTTTCCCTTGTTGGGTTTTTCCTAATGGGTTTACCAACAAGGTTTTTAATGAGGTAAGGCCCGGTTACTCTACCCCAGCCTCTTGATAAAACCAGGCCCAAACTCTATCTTTTATTTCTATGATTTATTCAAACTTGTATTTATTTTTGTTGTGTTCCGAAGAGTGGTTTTTCGAGGCATGTCTTGATGACCACCTCCTCGTCTTCTCCTTCTTCCCCTTTATATTTTGATCTAAACTCTACTTTTAATCTTATCAAACATTTTATTCTCAAACTCTTTCTTGTTTGATCGCCTTGTTCTATGGTGTAAAGGATCATCATCCACACCTTGACAAGTTTGAAATCATTGGATCGCTTCATAATCCTTTGACGTTTCACATCAATCCACCTCTTGTTCTTGCCGAGTTTGGTTTTCACCCACTCGTGGAACAAGCCCCGAGTGTTCAAAGGCTACTCATCATCTTTGGAATATCACTCATTCAATCCGATTCATCACGTTCACTCCATGTCATCACTTCCGCACTCATATCTGTTCACTCTACTCATCATAACCATTGGAGAACATTCAGGGACGTTGATCCTCATCTAGGATCATATCAGAAAAAGAGTGCAAATGGAACACATGCCCATTTGTTGATAATCTTGAGCATGTATCAAAACCAATGAGGTTTGGATAACACCTTCTCCGTTCTTGCTCAAGTGATTCAAATGATTTCTTTTGCGGTTAAGCAATCCTTCAATGGCATGGTTGAAATTCTTGGTCCTTAAACGGGTCTGGCTCCAAAAGGCACTTCCAAAGCATTCCTAACTCCATGCTCGTCCATATCTTCATGTTCCGTGATTATTTATACTCTAAGTCCTTGGAGCTATCCATTATCATATCATTCTCTCCCAGTTGAAAAGGATTTGTCCTCAAATCTGTTTGACATGCCATAAACAACGCTAAGTTATAACCATCAAAGAGTAAGATTATGGAGTACTTACCTCGGAGATCAAGTTGATAGGCATTGTTGATGATTTTTCTTGTTAGGTGAAATGGACCATTAATCATTGGCATCCATACTTTTTCTTCAACTTCAAAGATCATCCTAAAATAAATAATAGGTTTCTTATCCTTTATCAAAACAACTCCAATTCCAGTCCTCGTACAGAAATTGGACAAGAAATCTTTCAATTCTAGTGGGTCCTTTTTTGTACCTGCAATGTTGTCAACACCTTTGGCAAAGAACAAGTGTATTATCACAGTCATGTAGTCATAATAAACAGAAAACATGTCTCAGTTTGTAACAATGCAGTATCATTGTCATGTTTCTCTTTTACTTGCTTCCTAAGACAAGATTTTGGTTCTAAATATTCTATGAAAAAACCTAACCTATTGTCAAAGATTTCTGGAGATAATAAACTCATACTCACAGCCAGTAAATCATGAGAAACTAATCGAGACAAATAGAGACTTTCCTGAATAAGATCCATGGTGTGTTCGGTGCTTGAAATTATCTTGGTAAATGAAAATGTTGTTGGATCCAGTTTGACACATGCGACAGTTGGATTTGTTTGGTCATGGGATGGTGTGGTTGGGATGGGTGCATCATACCATTTCCCTTGATAAAGTTTTGACCTCAAAATTGTACAATCTACGCCAAGATAAAGCAAGTTAGCTTTCATTCGGTTTTGAGAGTCTAGATAATTACCTCGGATTTTTATTGGTGGTGAAGCATCTGGCGGTTTCTCCTTGATCACCATTATATGTTCAGTTCTTGTTACTTTCTCCGTTTGATCCATTGTTAAGATCTGTGTAGATGTGATGCCTCCTAAGCCGTTGCACACATCTAAGGTGCATGCACATCTTTCTTGGAACTTGAGGGAAAGAGCAAGTGCATTATACTTGAAATTTCAACATTCAGAACAGGATGTTTGAAGCTACGAGTGAAAGTGACAATATTCCAATATCGAATAAACTCTCAATTAGCTAAACTTACTTGAGTACCTTGTAAGATAATATTTCAGCTTTGAAGATGGTGGTATTTGAAACACAGCCAGTTTTAGTCACTACATGCTCGTAGTCATTTTGCTTGTACTTGTTATCTCGGAAAGCTTGTGGAGTGGTTGACACCAAATGTTGATTTTTTTCTTTTATGCTTTCTTCAGCTTTTTCATCTTCATGCTCCATATTATGATCTGAATCAAAATCCTTGTCAAAGGACAAGTGCATCACACAAGAACTGGAAGTTTCTAAACTTTGATTAACTACTTCATTGAGTTTTGTGAGTTCAGTTTTGATCCTAATGAAGTGATATTTAGCTCGTGTTCTCAGGGCAAGTTGAGGAAAATGTCCTTTCTTATGACAGTTACAAGTAGTGACTTCCTTGGATTTTGAAAGATTAGAGGACTTACATTGCTTTGGTTCACTGCTTGATTCAAGTGATGGATTTAAGCTTTGCTTGTGAACTGCAACTTGTTTGGTGTCCTTCTTTGGTTGAGATGTTGACTTAGCCTCCATTTTTCCACTTAGAACGTGCTTGTACACTTTCTTTGTTGCATACTTATCTCTCAGTAGTTCCTTAAGCTCTTCCCACGTGGTGATAGTTGACTCCGTGTAATACCAGCGATCATCAACTTCTTGTAACCACCATTTATAAGTGTCTCCGGTGAGTTGACTAATTGCAAAAGCTAATATTTCTCTCCTCAGGATGTGGTGGTCATATAGCCATTTATCCATGATTCTTTCCCACTCTAAGTAGTTTCCTTTCCCTGAAAATTTATAGAGTTGAAGCACATTAGTAGGTTGAAAATCAGAATCAAAATATAACTTGGATTTGGGACCATGAGAGGTTTTATGTGGGCTGCGCCAAGTTGATCTCGATGTATCGTCTGGTGGTTTGGGATTAATATCTTGTTCCCTCCTTTGTCGTTCTCTGCTCTTTTCTTGTTGAAGTCCTTAACGAAGTCCTTGTCGAAGTGCATCCATTTGTCTATCCCACACTTACTCTATTTTTGTGGTAAACATTTCAACGAGGAGCTTTTTTCGGTTCTTGCTTGAATCCTCATTAAGATCGGCCATCGCTGCCTGAAAAACAACACAATACTAACCCAGTAACTAGTTCTTTTGAAATAAATCACAATCATATAAGCAGAACACGAAAATGACTCCTCATATGCCGAAGAACCCTAATGGCGACTGTTCCACGAAATCGACCTCGAATAACTATCAAAACACATCCAAAAATTCCCGAATCAATTTTAACAAATACTAGACTTGTCCTAGGTTAGGATGCAGTTGATTTTGAAATTTTATCAAAAGCTAATATTTTACGAAAATTAAAACAATATCGGACAGAAATCACTTAACTTCCCGATGTTGCTCTGATACCATTTGATGTGATTCTGGTTAGGAATCACCCCCCAATTTTGACATCGTGAAGTTATGGATAACGAGCTAAATCTAGGCTGGACAAACAAGCAAAGAAAGAGGTGACATGGATTGACAGACGCCACGAAGGGTTGCGGAAAACCCTTTGATAAGTCTTAGGAGATCAAGATTCGACACACGAAAAATGATCAATGATCTTTATTTAGAAGAGTTTGAGAATAAAATAAAAGATGAGTTACAATGAGGTCTCACATGAGATTATAAAGAGAAGGAAGAAGCAAATCTCGAAACAAACAAGCCAAGTTTCGAGACAACATTTAAAACAACTCGGAAATGACAAAAATAATTAAAACAGTCTGAATTCAAAAATGACTCTTCAAGTCATTTTCCTTCCTCTTGGCCACAAAATGTTGATGGGTCTTGGGCCTGATCTTGACCAACAAATGGGCTAATACGAAATTTGAACCACATGCCTCATTAAAAAACCTTTCTCCGGAAAACTCAATGGGGCAAAACCGAAGAGAAGGGAAAAAGAGTACAAATGGAACACATGTCCATTTGTTGATCATCTTGAGCATATATCAAAACCAATGAGGTTTGGATAACATCTTCTCCGTTCTTGCTCAAGTGATCCAAATATATCCTTATGCGGTTAAGCAATCCTTCAATAGCATGGTTGAAATTCTTGGTCCTTAAACGGGTCATGGCTCCAAAAGGTACTTCCAAAGCATTCCTAAATCCATGCTTGTTCATATATCTTCATGTTTCGTGATTGCTTCATACTCTAAGTCCTTGGAGCTATCCATTATCATATCAAAAGAGGTTGCTTAGGTATATTACTGGTACAACAGATTTTGGTATGTGGTACAAAAGAGTTTTGGAGTTTGAGTTGGTTGGTTTCACAGACTGTGATTGGCAGGCTGTGTAAGACATAAAAAGCACGTCAGGATATGTTTTCATTCTGGATTCTGGAGCAATTTGTTAGAGGTCAAAGAAGCAGAATGTGACAGCCTTGTCGTCATCATTAGCAAAGTATACAGCAGCTATTGCAGCATCGTGTCAAGCTGTTTGGTTAAGAAGAATTCTAGAATACATCAAGAAAGAGCAGAAAAATGCAACAACCATTTTATGTGACAACAAGGCAGCTATAGTAATGACAAAAAAATCTAGCATACCATGGGAAAAGGAAACATATATCCATCAAGGTCCATTTCGTCAGAGAGTTGTTTAGTGAATGTTCAGTTATGTTAGAGTATTGTAGCACCAACGAGCAAAATGTTGATGTTCTAACAAAGGTATTAGATCCAATTAAGTATTTGTCACTTTTTATTTTCTAATAAATTTGAAGAGTTTCAATTTTATGTTTAATTGAAGGACATAAATCAGTCCACGGTTTAATGCATGTCAGTTACATATTTTCTATATATTCATGTACTCTTTTTCATTCCTGATTTATCAGAGAAAAATCAGAGAATAACGTATTATTCAGAAAAAGTGATCTTGTAATTTTCTCTGCCCTAACACCTCTGTTTAACAACTAATGATACATCGCCGAGACTTTTTAACGGATCAGAAGAAGACTTTTTGGAAGGAGCTTTGGTGGTCTCAGAAAGAGCAGGCCACGACGAAGCTCCCATGACATGTCGACCTCAGAAGCCCCATTAGAAGGCCTTTTTCCAAACAGGTTTATTTCCAGCATTCCCTGAGCACCAAATTCCTCCGATTTGTCATCTCCAGCAGTCGTAGCCACCTCCACCGTCAAAGGAGAAGCAGATGGAACAACGGATACAAAACCAATCGGCTCTAATTCGACGCGAACGATTTGAGCCACAGAGAAGACACATGCCGAGAAGGACGACGAGGTGATTGTGTAGCTGTAGCGATAGAGCTGCCGTGATTATCGTGGATAAGAAGAGGAGACATTGAAGAAGAACTGGAGTTATTGGTAGTGGCGGAGCTGAAATCAACAGAAGCTTACGAGCCCAAGGTAAAGGAGATAAACAAAACTGAAACAACCCAATTAAATCTACAGCAAACAACACTTACCGAAAGAGAGAGGTACTCGATTCGGAGATTGTTGAGATGAAAACGACGGAGAAGTTACGGCCGTTTGACGGGAACAACATACGGCGGATGTCTTGGAATTCACGCCAAGAAACACGAAGCTGATATAAGAGAGGGATAAGGTTAAAGTGGAGATATAGTCGGCCAAAATGGGCTATAATGTTTCTATTATTTCGGCCCACAATTTAATATATTGCCTTTTACTTAATTACTTGCCCCAATTTTCCTTCTCACTTAATTGTCTCCAAAAAGTTTTGTTTTTGAAATTTATAAGGAAAATTATTATTTCAGCTTTCAAACATGAAATAGATTCGGCAAAATATTATCTTGCATATTTTTTATTTTTTTGACTAAGTAGGTTCGACCAAATGGATAAAATTTTAAGACCTGTAATGAAAACTCTTTTTACTTATTTAAAAAAAAATATAACTCAAAACAAAATTCAAAAATCTTGTAAAGGCAAATATTTTTGGAATAAACTAATTTTTTTATATATTTATTTGAAATCTATGTTTTTATAAATTGGAGTTTTTTTGGCAAGTATATGTAGTTAGATTTATAATATGATGTTATTGTGTCATTTCCCAAATTCAAATCAAACATAATATGTTGGATAAAAAAAGGTGACATTTTTTCATTGAATTTAGAGCTGTGTCACTATGAAAACTCATAACCATCATAAGAATATTGTGTGACCAATAATAATGTACAGTTTTTTTTTATAATTGACTAAATTATTTTTGTTTATATATTAAATAATATTTTTTTAAAATAAAAGTAATTTTTTAATATGTGTGTTTTATGCCAAAACGTCTTATATTTTGAAACGGAAGGAATATCATAAAGAAAAAAAATCAAGATTCTTGTTATTTATTTATTTTATTTTATTTATAAACCGCATAAATTCTGGACTATTAGTCCAACATTTAGTATATTTTTATTTAAAAAATGTATCTCTGTACCAATGGAGTTTTAAACCCGGAGTATAAGGATTCTTGTTATTATTAAATAGAAAATTAACTTCTCCTTTTGTAGATTAAGCCGGCACTGAGTAGTGAGTAGGGTTAAACGTCCAAGTTCCATAACGTATACTAAATTCTATATAGTACAGTGCTAAAGTTTTATATAAGTTCGAGAAGTCATAGCATTTGACATATTAGGATTACAGTATTACACTTTACGGAAAGGCTTTCGAGAAGCTTTAACAAACATGTTTGATTTGTCTATGCCTGTCAACCTACCTACTCTTGACGAAATAAAATTTTAATTTTTTTAATAGGAAGAGAGAATAAATTTGTAATTGCTTGTATAATAATGGAACTATTTTTCAGCCGCTAATTTAGACATTTGATCGCAAACTCAAAATTATATATATATATAGTAAACCTAGAAATGTGGAAATGCAGAAATGGTCATGTGAAATGGTTGAGATGTCCAACGAATTTTTTTATGAGGGGTTGACTGGGATTGTTACGTTGGATAAAAATGTTATAAGCAAATTATTTTAGTTTTTAATTCAAATTTTTTTGTTAAAGAATTTTAATTCAAGTTCTAATCCGGTTTTATTTATTTATTTATATATTTTATGTTTTTGCAGTCTATTGATCCAGTTTTACTTCCGATTTTTGTAAGTAATATTGTCACTAATGTAAAACTGAATCTACTATCTTTTTCTTCGTGTTTATATATAAATTATCCTCGACAATAGGAAACACAAAGCAGTAAGTAATCAATAAAAAGAAATTTATTCCACTAAAATTCATAACGTTTTTTTTCTTTGAAATTACATAAGTCATATCTTAGAAAACAAACATCTAAATTATAGTTTATAAACACTTAACCACCAAAGAATTGTCTAAACCCCGACTAAAGGATATGCGTTGGTCATGATAGATCACCGTTCTTTTAGTAGGTTAGTAGGTAACATTTTTCTATTACGTAATTACATCAAAGCTTAAATATTTGTAACAAACAAACAATGAGAACAAGATCTTTTAATCTTAATAGCCACCAAATTCAACCAATTACTTTATTAATGGCCAAACCCACCCTTCTCCAATCTCTATACTACTGAAATTGAAATACAAATAATTATCCATGTAGTTAATATATCATTTTCCTTTACATTATATGTTTTATCTTCTGTATTTTATTTTGTTATTTTAGATGAAATTTAGAATTCAGACCACAAAAATGGAGTTTAGAAATTATTAATCTTGTGTTAAAGTTTTTTGTTCAGTTTTATTTTGATTTAGTATCAATGCGAGGTATACGTACAAGTACAACCAAAAAGTCTAAATATTTTCGAATATCCAAAATTCAATTGTGGATATGAAACAAAATTTATTGATCTGCGAATGAATCAAAAATACTATAAAATCATGAGAATTAATATTTTATATTTAGTCACAACTCACAAGATAAATTCAAATTATCAGCGATAGAAAAGAAACGAATTTAACATTCATCAACTCCAGAAATTTTGGTTAAAACAAATAAGGCAGGAAACATGTTACTAGTTTAGTATCATATATATATATATATATATTTTGGTCATTTTTAATGCAGGAAACATGGACTCTTTTTTGGGTTAAAATCAATGGACTTTTCTTGGACACAGACTATTATTGACATACCAGTAATATACTGTAACAGACAGCTACTGTGAAGACAAATTAATTACATTTGTTGGAAAATAGTTGATGACATTTGGCTTCATTATGCGGATGATTAATAATTAGTCAAGTATTCCCTCAATTTCAAATAGATTGATTTCTGGGTTTTTTTACCAAGATTAAGAAAACAATAAATATTGTATCTTAATTAATTATTTTTGTGATATCTCTATAGAAAAGCTAATCTCACGTTACCTTTTTACTCCACTTTATCTCTCTAAAAATCTAAATACTTTTTGTAAAATTGATCTTATAAATGAAAAAACATTAATTAACTAATTGATCTTATAAATGAAAAATATCAAAAAAGCATGAACTTTCAAAAAATGCACGTTTTAATCATGAACTTACAAAATGCCATTTAAATCTCAAATTTTTGTTAACTTTAAAATAAATAGCAAATTTTTGTTGATTTGGACAAATGAGGCACGTCGTTAAATTCACTAACACAAAAACTAACAGGATTAAATTTCTGGTTAGGATTTCTGTTAACCTATAAAACGATGTCATTTTATGAATTTAAAAATAATACAAACTCAGGACTTGAACCTTCGACCTCTTTGAAAAATTAACTACACACTACTAATTGAGCTAAGACATTATACTCATCATATCACAAACATGTATGGTAATATTGGTAATCACAAAATCCTCAAATTAAAAAAAAAAGGTTTCTCAATCTCTCACACCATCATCCCTTCTCCGCAACAAAGCTATTATACATGCAACTTTTAGTCGACGATTATAATTAGTCATATGAACACCAAATCCGTCAAAACGATGGAGTTTGGGCTCAATCTCTTCTCCAAACCGCTGGATTTCCTCTTCTTCTCCTCCCTTTCATCATCTTCACCACCAAGAAGAAACACAACCGTCATCAACAACACATCTTTTCTTCACTCCCATTTTTGCAGCTTTCATCAACAAAATAGAAATTGAAATCCCCAAATTGCGAAACACAATCCCTAACCTTTGAAATCGAAATCCCCAAATATATTTAGGGTTTTATCTTCCACCACCACCGCCTTCTTCTTCTTCCACGAGGTGAGGGATTAAGAAATTCATTTTTTTTTAATTTGAGGATTTTGTGATAACCAGTATACATGTTTGTGATATAACCAATATAATTTGTTATCTTAGTTGGTAGTATGTAATTAATTTATCAAAGAGGTTGAGGGTTCAAGTTCTGTGTTTATATTATTTTTAAAATTCATAAACCGACATCGTTTTATAGGTTAACATAAATTCTAACCGGAAACTTAATCCCGTTAGTTTTTCTGTTAGTGAATTTAACGTCGTGCCTCATTCGTCCGAATCAACAAAAGTTTGCTATTTATTTTTAAAATCAACAAAAAAATTAGGATTTAAATAATATTTTGTAATTTCATAATTAAAATGTCCACTTTTAGAAAGTTCATGCTTTTTTTTTACATTTTCCCAAAATTAAATGCATTAATTAACTAATTGATCTTATAAATGAAAATACATTAATTAACTAATTGAATTTGTAAATAAAAATGCATTAATTAAAATACAGAAAATCAATTTTCTGATACAAGAATAAAATCCAGGAAATCAATCTATTTGGAAAAAAAAAATATTCATTTACATATATGGCCCTGTTCCGCGTGTGGTCATAGAAATGATTGCTCGAAATTCCAACGATCTCTTTTGTATAGCGCGACACCCCTCCCCTTCTCTCTTTCCCACCTCCATCAGATCGTCACCTGTTGTTTTACTCTGTCTCTTTGTAGTGACACCTCCATCACTGTCGTTTTGCTCTGTTGCAGACAGTCGCTGTGAGCACATGCCAAACAGGGCTTATGTAAACATCTATATGAACATGTCTACACATTTGAGTTATTTGCTAATTTGAAATTTTGATATCGACAACTTCTTCTTCTTCACTCACCAATTCTTTATTGAGAATTAAAATAGATTAGAATTCCTCTTCTAGTCATTTCTTGAATTAAATAAAGATATCAAATTGGTAAACTAAATACTAATTTCATATCTTTTTTTTTTTTGTGAAAACATTGCCCTAAAATTATTTTTAATTAATATATTATTTTTGTTTCCGCTTTTTTTTTTTTTGTATGCCTATATATGTTCGAGTTATTGTAACAAACTCACAACACCATACATCAAGTCCAAGACGACCAAAAAAAAAACACCTCTCTTAGAGAAAAGATGAGAGAAACAAATTGCGGCGAGAAAACGCGAGTTCTAGTTGTTGGTGGGACTGGATCATTAGGGAGAAGGATCGTAAAGGAGTGTTTAGCTGAAGGACATGAGACTTACGTTCTCCAGCGACCAGAGATCGGATGTGACATCGAGAAGTTGCATCTTCTCCACTCTTACAAAAGACTCGGCGCACATCTTATAGAAGGGTCATTCTCCGACCACCAAAGCCTTGTCTCCGCCGTGAAACAGGTCGATATTGTTGTCTCAGCCATGTCCGGTGTTCACTTCCGCACCCACAACATCCTTGTTCAGCTCAAGCTTGTTGAAGCCATCAAAGAAGCCGGTAACGTCAAGGTAATTAAAAAAGACCCACTACATATATTATTCCTTTGGGTAACATAACCCACTATATACATATTTATAACATATCACTATATCAAATTGATATTATATCTTATTAGTGACATTTCAATTAATATTAGAGTTTGAATTTTATATCATGTATCTATCATGTAGATGTTTACCTTTTTACATCAGATTTTAAAGCAATTTAAGATACCGGATGTTATTGGTTTGTATTCAAAAAAGTTGCTTTAGCAAATATAACAACATAAAGTAATAGTATCTGTGTAAGAAAATATGGTTTAATTAGGTAAAATACATCTCTCTGCATGACATATGCATCTTTGAAAAATGGCTTTTGTATAGGCTAAGTTTTGTTAACGATCACAAATGAATTGACTTCAACTCTATAAATACATATTAAATTTTTAATCATTTTATTTGAAAAGATATACAAGATCTGTTCATTGCTTTGTATAATAATTTCGTAACACGGGTTCACACTTTTTTAGCTCACAAAAGTTTTAGTAAGTTTGAATACATCATTGTCCAAAGACTATACTGTATAATGTTTTTTTTAAAATAACAAAATTTCTTGCTGCAAATAAATAAAATTATTGATTTTAAGTTCTTATTATATATAAAAAAAAAAACTTGGACAGAGAGTGCATTTTTGGATTTTATATGACTTTTCCAAAAAAATTTGGATACATTTGCGCTAATAATTGAAGGAATCTTGTGTAAAAATATTATAAAAGCTGAATACATCTCTTTGTTTGATCATTTCCTTTTTGTTTATTTGTGATCATTTCCTTTTGAATGTTGAATCATCTATATATATATGTTATTTTCTACACATATATTACGTTTTTAATTTTTAGTTAATAAAAGACTGGATTTACTTGAACCAAGTTGTAGTGGAGTTATAAAATTTTATCTTTAAAAAATGAACTATTTTTTCAGCGCTTTATACCATCAGAATTTGGTATGGATCCAACACGTATGGCACATGCAATTCCGCCAGGAAGTGAAACATTCGAACAAAAACTTGAAGTAAGAAATGCAATTGAAGCCGCCGGAATCCCACACACATACCTCGTCGGAGCTTGTTTCGCCGCATATTTCGTCGGAAATTTATCTCAAATGGGAACTTTAGTCCCTCCAAAGCAAAAAGTCGATATTTATGGTGACGGAAATGTTAAAGGTATAAACTCGTATATATATTTTTAATTATGAATTAGGCATGTAACATCCTAAAAATATCTGTTTTAACCATTTTTTTTGTTTTGTTCCCATTCACTTTATTAGTGGTATTCATAGATGAAGATGACATGGCAAAATATACAGCAAAGACGCTTAACGATCCCCGAACGATGAATAAAACTGTGTTTGTTAGACCTACCGACAACATTCTCACACAATTGGACATAGTTCAGATATGGGAGAAACTGACCGGAAAAGAATTGGACAAGACTTATGTTTCAGCAAATGACTTTCTTGCTGATATTGAAGGTCAGTCAGATCTCAGATCATAGTAACCAAACATACCTTTTGGAAAAAAAAAAAAATTAGGATTAGAGATTTTCATTAGATTATTTTATGGCACTTCTAATTTTTTTTGATAAACCGTGAGAATTTTTGGATCCTTAACTCATAATCTTTTTTAATACCCGTATATAGTCTTTAGTTCATTTCTATTTAAAGAATGTCTTTACTTTCCAAAAAAAGATTGAACCAGAGGCACAAAAGAACCAACCCTTTGTGCTACCATTAAGTTACCACTCCTTTATAGTTTTTTTAAAGTTAGTTGGGGTTGTTAGACACATTTATCTTTTAGACTAGATAAAATATGAGAAATGGACTGAATTGATGCCAATAATTTACTATCTATAAATGTGTGAAAATGAGAATTACATAATTATAATAAATATGCAGATAAGGAGATAGCACACCAAGCGGGATTAGGACACTTTTTTCACATATTCTACGAAGGTTGTCTCACAGATCATGAAGTCAGAGACGACGAAGAAGCTTCTAAACTCTACCCGGACGTGGAGTACAAGCGGATGGATGAATATTTGAAAATATTCGTATAACTTGGTGGAACCCTCTATATAATATAATATGTGAAAACACATCGTCATTTGCTACGTTTTCTTTCTCATTTTCATGTTTGTTTCGTGTTTATTTAAAATTTTAATGTTTTCAGCTATGGATATCTTAGAAAAAAGAGAAGAGAAAATAGTATTTTGTAACAATGTAAGAAAGGTTTTTAAGTGGAAGTGCAAAACTTTTAATAATGTTAAGCTCATATTTTAACAAAATTAATCCTTGCTGACATAAAATATAAAAACTTAATATATATATATATATATATATAACGATTGAATTTTTATTGAACATATCAATTAACTATGAGTTTATATAAATTTTAGATAATTTTAAACGAATTTGTGTCACCTTATTTTGGAGTTATCGATAAATATACCGGCAACTCCAACTTGCAGTAATATGACTATTACTTCTTACAATTTGACTAACGAGTTATAACATTTTTTATTCTAATCTGATCAACTCCCACTAAATGGAAAATGGGGACAAGATTTTAAGTATAGCTCTAACAAATTCTTGACTCAGCTTCTTTACTTGCTACTAGCTCATCATTAATTATTTTTTTCCATCTCATGCTACAAACATAAGTCATCCAATCCAAGGTCTATCAATACCTTCGCTCGCGAGTCTCATAAGCTCCTTCACGAAGGACCCAAATTTTCTCATATGATGGACCTTTCCAATGCACAAAAACTTCTAACCTGCCATCTGAGTTGTATCATGACTCCAACACATCTTCAGGTTCAATTACTAAGTTCATGTTAGTAGAGAATGTTGCTTGTAAAGAGAGAACCATGCGAGCGGAGCCAATAACTTTACGTGATAAGTAGTTGCAACAACTTGTTCAGAAACTTCAAAAAGTCCGTAAAACTTAGCTACCAGCTTCTAAGACATTTTGTATAATAGATTTTTGTCGATGAAGTTCGATTTTGTTTTTCTTAAAAAAAAAGGCAATGTGCCAACTGTAAATGCAACATCCCGATCTTGATTTATCAACAACTACTTTCATGTATTATATATTGAGCTATAAGCATATTTAATTTTACCTGAATCTATAGAATATTTCTTTTTTTAAGCACTTCCTCCAATTCAAAATTCTTGGTAGATCCACTTTCATATCTCACTTCCTCAGTAAAACAAATGGAGATCAATCATAAAGTACATCTTAGTACTATTTCCTTATATTTCTCGTTAAACAATATCAAAGTCATATCCAAGAGTTAATTGTTAACTATCTTTGATAATACAGAAATACCTCTCTTTACTCTAACATGAATTTCAAGCATTTATGGTAAGTCCAGAAAACAGTCTTTAATTTATTAAGTAAACTAGTTGAGATCAAATTTGGAGTTTATTTTATAAATAAAACTGCATAGAAGAATACGACAATATTCTTATGTAATGTTGGGACAACAATAAGGATAATAATTTTATTTCAAAAGAGTTATTTCCCAAATCTCAACCGCAACTTTAATATCTCATTTTATTGGGATATGTAAGATACAGTATCATAACATATCCCAATATATACATTTTCTTTAAAACAATACGTTTACAAATGATGATGTGTTACAATTGTGTTATATAATATATAATGTCAAAAACTCATACAAAGCTAAAAATAAACAAAAAGATGAATCAGACGACGGAGCTGCCAAGGAACATTGAAGACGAATAGACGATGATGACATAAGTTTGATATCTTCACTTCCTTCAGAAACAAACATCCGAGGGAAGAAGCTCTACAACTACTAAGGAACTTAGTATTATTCCAAGAATCTTCAAGCAGTTCTTGATTTCCAGAAAAACTTTAAGCCACTTGAAACCGACATAATAGTCTCTTCATACCCCAAGTCTGGCACGACATGGCTCAAGGCTCTCACAGTCGCTTTACTTCATAGGTCAAAGGATGGTCTTCAAAGCCATCCTCTTACCTCTGATAACCCTCACGGCCTTGTACCATTCCTAGAGATGGATCTGTATCTCAAAAGCTCAGAACCGGATCTAACCAAGCTT
Source organism: Cardamine occulta (assembly GCA_028015245.1). Taxonomy (NCBI): domain Eukaryota; kingdom Viridiplantae; phylum Streptophyta; class Magnoliopsida; order Brassicales; family Brassicaceae; genus Cardamine; species Cardamine occulta. Next base: position 14,497,211 of record CM051386.1, on the reverse strand, counting down.
ATCTCATCCCACATGCCGTTGCATACTCTCCGAGAACCTCTCAAGGACTCTCATTGCAAGATTGTGTACGTATGTAGGAATGTAAAGGATGTGATAGTGTCGCTTTGGCATTTTCGTTCAAGAATTGAGAAGAGAGAAGCGGACATAAGTATTCTCGAGTCTGTCTTTGAGGCGTATGGTCGAGGAGTTCATTATTTTGGACCTTTTTGGGACAATGTTTTGAGTTATTGGAAAGGTAGTTTGGAAGATCCAAAACATGTTCTTTTTATGAGGTACGAGGATCTTAAGGCAGAGCCTTGTGCCCTAGTTATGCGACTTGCTGAGTTCTTGGGTTGTCCTTTTACTCAAGTAGAAATACGTAGCGGATCTGTTGAGGAGATCTTGAACTTGTGCTCTTTGCACAATTTGAGTAGTTTGGACATCAACAAGATTGGAAAATCGTCGAACAACATAGATTGCTATATCTTCTTCCGCAAAGGAGAAGTTGATGATTGGAAGAATCATTTCACTACTGATATGGAGAACAAAATCGATATGATCATGCAGGAGAAATTTCAAGGTTCGGGCTTGAAACTATGAGTTATATTTATGTTAAGTGTGCTTTCTTTCTTTGATGTATCCCTAATAAAAGTAACTTTCAATTCATTGTTATGTTATTTTGTTGTATGATTCGTCACGTCTTTTAAAATTGTTTCTTTTATACAAAACCGGAATTATAATTTAATCTTTGAATGTGTGTTTGGTTCCTTAGAAGATACATAGAACATTTTGCTACAAAATTCAAATTACCCGAAACATATTAAAATATAATCAATATTAAGAACAAATTTGGCTTGCAGAAACGGAACCGAAGGTTAGAGTAGTAACTCATGACCACTTCTACCAAACTTCTTTAGCCTCTCTCTCTCTCTCTCTCTCTTTTTTTGAATGTAATGTTAAATTAATTCAAAAGAAAATATCGTTTTTACATCAAATGCTACCTTGTTTCGAAAATTTAGAAAAAAAGAAAATCTGTAAATGCATCTACTTAACTTATGATATCAATGTTTAGATAGAGAGAGAGAGATTGTGTGATATGTGTGTGTTTGTTGAACAAACGAACGTGCATGCTTGTCTTTGGTGAGTTGTCTCATCTTTGTTGATTTTTGAATACGCATGTTCCCTTTCTGTTTTGATACTTCTGGTGTTTTCATGTATTTTTTCTCATATTCTTATAACGGGGCATAGTGTTATGAAGTAATAATGCAATTGCCTGAAACAGGAATATACAATGATTCAAAGTTCCAACTCAACTTGTTTTCTTCAAATATTGAAATACGAAGTGGTTGAGAAATTTGATTTTCCAAGAGCTTTTACGGTTTGAGTTTTGGTGTTTTATATATTTGTTGTTGAAAGTAATAATAAGTTAATAAGTAACTAGAACAGTAAGTTAAATTTCTCATCGTCAATCGGGCTGGTTAAGCACATGTTAGCCAGTAAAAAAAAGAAGAAAGAAAAAGTAAAATAACCTCAAAAGAAAATTACTCTCTCTTTCTTTGTTTCTTGTTACGAGTACTAGGCTACTAGCTAGTAGTATTTTAGATGAGAGAGTATCAACACATGGGAAAAGCGATACTCTACTGACCATTAATTCAGTGTTACACAACTTTACAAACAGACAATTATTAGAAATTTGAGATTCGTTCCATACATAGCTATGGACTCTAATTGGTTTAGTTGGTTTGTTTGATAAATTAATTTATTCTTCTTGTTTGTTTTTTTTACCCGAGGAAGTTGCAGAAAAGTTCAACTTCGAGGTGAAATTGATATTCAGAGTTTTACCATTTCTGATCCTATGAACCATATTATTATTATAGTTCAAGGCTTGAAGAGTGTATCTAAATCCCATGAATCGAATGTCTACAATATTGCGGGAAGTGGGTTTTTAATGAAAGTAGGTTAAAAAAATATTTTCACTAATTAATAATTTGAATATCGATTCTTCAATTATAGTTTTGTGCAAAATCATGCAAACCGTTACTGTGACGTTAAATGATGCTGACATCGATAGCACATGTGACACAATCTGGATGACATGTCACGTAGATGCTACATGTACATTTTTTTAAAAGAATCTTCTATATATTTTTTAGTTTCAAAAATTTATCAAGTTTTGTAGATTTAAATCTATATATATATATATATACACACACAAATAATATAAATCTTCAATAAATTCTCAGAGACTCTTATATTCTCTCTATCAAATTTCATCGGAAAAAAGTTTTCGTAATCGTATCCTCATAAAAATCACCATTTTATTTTATTTTTATTCATTCAATTTTACTTGTTCTGGATTTTACTCTCTTCAATTCTACTCTCTTTAATTTTGTTTTTGTTAAAATAAAATTAAATACAAGTAGACTAACACCGCCGAATCCAGAATGAGTAAAATTGAAAAAACCATAATTTTATTTTTTTAACAAAACCACCATTTTCTTTTATTTTTACTCATTCAATTTTAATCGTTTTGGATTCGGCGGCGTTAGTTTACTTGTATTTTATTTAATTTTGTTTGTACTCACGTTGAGAGGCTATACAAATGTATATATCTGGATAGCTATTAAAAATAAAATATATATATCATACATTTATAGATAAGAAGATCATACATCATGTTACAAAAAAAAGGATCATACATCAAACAAAATGACGTAATTTCATACGTTGTATTCATATTGTCATGATTTTACGAATTTTAAAATTATGATAATAAATGTATGATTTAGCAGATGTTTTGGAGACAGTGAATTTTTTAATGAGGAAACAATTATGATAACCTTTTTCCTAATGAAATTTGATAGAGAGAGTATGAAAGTTTCAAAGAATTTATTGAAGATTTATATTATTTGTATATATAGATGTAAATATACAAAACTTAATAAATTTTTGAAACTAAAAAAAATATAAAAGATTCTTAAAAATATATATATATATTATACACGTGGCATCCACATCAGTAGAAATATAACATGTCATCCACATTGTGTCACACGTGGTATTCACTTCACCAGCATTTAACGGTATAATAACAGTATGCATAATTTTGCACAAAAGTATAATTAAAGGGTCGATATTCAAATTATTAATTAGTGAGGGTATTTTTAGCCTACTTTTTAATGAGTGTATGAATTGAACATAATTATGTTTTTTGGGTATGTAAAAGCTGACTTCCCACAATATCACATACGGTCAAAATCCTGAAACATGCTTTTTCGTATTAAGAGCAACCACATCGGTGGGTATCTCATTTTAAGTCTCTAAACATTAAAATATTAATATTTTAATTGAAAAAATTAACTAAAATCAACCCGTAAAAAGAAGACAAGTGGTGTAAGAGTATCTAATACTGTAGGAAAAAAATTTCAAATGACAAAACAACTCTCACATTTTTCTGCTCTCTCTTACTTTTTCCTATTTTTATTTTTATTTTGTTTGTAGAGATTCTTAAAAAATGAACTCATAGATAGAGATGCTCTAATATGAATGAAGAAAACTACAATAGGAAGAAAAACAGATTTATCTAGATGATAAAGATTCATATTCTCTTACAATAATATTGAGGTTAATTTGGAACTCAAGTAAAAAAAAAATTGAAACTCAAAATTATGATTTAATTAAATCATTAATAATTATGGTACATAATCTTCAAATTATTTTATTTGAAAAATTGAATTTTTTTTTATGGTAATTAGGAGGTTCCGGGCCTTAGGCCCATAATCTTTCCAAGGCCCGGGGAAAGCTATGTGAAAGTCTCTGGCTAGGTGAAAATGATTAGTGTTTCACGTTTGAGGAGAATTGATCTCTAGCTTGGACCAACATAGCTTTTCTCCTCAAATGAAAACCACTATACCAAGACCACTTGAAAATTTGAACTTTATCCAAACTATTATAGTCTATAAGTACAGAAGAGTACATATACTTAAAAATGTTATATTTGAAATTTATAACTAGAAATTTGGATAGATCCAAATACATATATTTTAATTTATATAATTTCAAAAATAGTTGGTAAATTCAAAATAATTATTTATTTTTCTACAAAATAATATTACAATGAATTATTATTATTATATAAAAAAAATTCAACTATAAATAAAATAGCAAAGATGATATGTGTCCAGAAATATATGTTTTGACAAATATATATATATATATATATTTATGATAAAATATGTTTACTAATGCAATATGATAGTTTATATATCACTTATGTTTGCATAAAGAAGACTAATAGGCTAATTAAGCTATCATATTGTTGGTTGACCAAATTAAATTATATTAAATGAAAAATTAACAGGATAATCTTTGTTCAGAAAGATGATGTGTATATATAATTGGACGACGATAGTTATACAAAGAAAAAAATGTATTAAGCTAATAAGAATCAATGAAAATAAATATTCACATGGAGATGAAAAAATGAGTCATAGTATCGATATATTTAGAGGTTGACTTAACATCTTTAAGCTTCATTAGTGTTATTTTTCTTGAGCTAAGAGAGGAGCCAACTTTGTGCTCCAGCCTCCATAGGGCAGTACATTTTATGTCGACATTCTTTTGTTTTTTTATCATCTGAATTTTATTGAACATAAAAGAGTCAAGTTACAAACATCCAAGATTAAAGCTATAAAGTTGGACATAAACATTAGTAAAAATGGGTGTGTATGCCGACTAGTATTTTTTTTAACAATATTAGAAAAGAATGAGGGATACTATTTACAATTAGAGAAATAGCCAGATCTGACTTTAGCTTATTTTTGAAATTATAACATTGCCTTTAAAACAATAAAACTAACACATTCAAACCTACAAAGACTAAGAACCAAAGGGATACAACACCCAAAACGACATAAAGAAGATGACGCCCAATTCTCACAATCAGTTTTAAACCAACAATAAAACTAACACATTCAAACCTACAAAGACTAAGAACCAAAGGGATGCAACACCCAAAACGACATAAAGAAGATGACGCCGAATTCTCACAATCCAAAGGAAAGCGCAGCCGAAAGGGAATCATCAAAGCAACCATAAAAGTTACCCAAGAATCAAATGACAACCAAGCAGCTCAAAACACCAACGACTAAAGGAAACTCAACATCCTAAACCAAGCCAAAACAAAAATAAAAACCCGAGAAAGCAGAGCCATATGCCCCAAATAACTATTGGAACTCTAAGCGGACCTTCTACAACAAATTATCGAAGAAGTTTTGCCAAACAAACTAGTGATAACGGAGACCTCCTATAGCAAATCCAGGATACCACACAAAATGAGAGACCAAGGTTTCATAACCCAACAGGACAAACTTCAAACAAGGGCCTAAGATCAACTTTCGGATGCGACAAAGTCTACAACTACTTAAAAGCTTCAATAGAAATCTGAAATGAACATCAGACACAATCTAGTCTCAAACGTAGAGACAAGGAGCGAATACAAACTACGCCGATGAAACCAAAGTTAGCGAATCGAGAAAAGTCTCAGATCAAAAACGGCAAGATTCCAAAAAAAACCACAAACGAAGCAAAGTAGCTAAATGAACACATGACCAAGCAACATTGGGCTAACCAATACTCTGTGCCTAGATAGAAACCGATTCCAACCAGAAATGAAATATTCTTTGTCATCTTCATGTTCATCTTTTCTATTTTCAATTATTTAAAATAGTCTTGGAAAGCAGGCTACTACCCGTGACGACGTGTCTGAACCAGTCTAATTTAATTGAAAAAAGAAAAAACTCCAATCCGTAAAGATAAATGGATATTATTATTTTTTTCCCATAATAGTCGCTCTCGACTACGTTTACGATGCCCTCATTTTTCTTTAGTCATTTAAAAAATAATTTATTGTGATTGTAAAAACCAATACCATATATACACATAGAATACCAACTCTAACTTGAGTTCCACAATAACAAATATATATAATATAATTGTGTTGGTAAACTTACTGACTTGGAATTCTTTTGAAGAAAAATGTTTTTTATTCGAATACCAACGAAATAACAGATTATTTTATCATGTTTTAAATTTCAAATTAAGATATGATATCAAAATTATGTATGGATTTAGTATAGTGTTTAATTAAGAGATGAGCAACTTGGTCTGTTCTATTGTTTCTGTCATTCTGAGCTATTATCCATAAAATATTATAAGAACTTTGATTTTAACCAATGTTCAAACAAAATTTAGGGGCTAAATAAACATTTTCGAATTAACTAACGTTTAGGAAATAATACATCAGAGACTAATCGAGGATTTATTAGAGATTTTTATGTATATATACTATATAAAAGTTGAAATTATAGTATTCCTAGGACATCTATATATGATTTTAAAAAAATGATACTATTGGTCCATGCCATCTTCTCTAAATTAAAACTAACTTCTACTTTAATAATTCAAAATTAAATTGTAATATTTCTTTAAACATGTATTATATAACAGAAAAGGAAAAAAACATATAAAAATAAAAAATTTATACTAATATTTCTTTAATTCATGTAAAATTAAATTTAATATTTCCTTAAACCTATACTATATAAAAGAAAAGGGAAAAAATAACAGCATATAGAAATAAAAGTAATGTAAAATTTTTTTATTAGAATACAAAAATAATAATTAATCATTACATAAAATAAAAATCCATTTCAGTCTCACAATTGATTTTTAAATATTCCATTTTATAAGTTTAGCGACATCTACCAATCGGCATAAATTATAAACATCCTTCACAATACAAAATAATTAATCATTAGATTTATAAAATAATCCATATTAGTCACTAAATTTTTTAGTATTCAATTTTTTAAGTTTACTCACATATAGCTATAAGCATTCTAATTATGTGTCCACATAGGATTTTAGAAATCAATCTTATTGGTCCATGTCATTACATCTAAATTAAATACAAATCTTTTCGTTAATCATGTAAAATTAAATTTTATTATTTTCTTAAACCAATACTATATAAAACAAAAGGAAAAAAACAACAACATATAGAAATAAAAATGTAAAATTTTGTTATTGGAATACAAAATAATAATTGATCATTTTAGTCTGACAATTTTTTTAAATATTCTATTTTATAAGTTTAGCCACATCTACCAATCCACATAAAAGTTTAAACATCCAGTCACAATTAGCTAAAAATGAACATTACATATATAAAATAATCCATATTAGCAATTAAATTTGTTATTATTCCATTTTAAAGTTTACTCACATCTATCTATCCACATAAAAATGTGTATGAACTACCGGAAAGAATACCAAAACATAATTAAAATCATAAATAATAAAAAAACATGAGAAATAAGTATAAATAAATAATATATGAAGAAAATAAAAAGAACCATACAAACAATTGAAAGTTAGCATTTTGTAGAAAAAAAAATTTATTGATGATGGATGATTACCATAATAGAATACTAGCATTTTGTATAGACTCTAATTTATATTTTGCCGTCAAAAGAAAAAAAATAGATTCTAGCTAATATTTAAAGGTTAAAGTTATTGATGATTAACCTAATGGAAGTTTAGCATTTTGTATAGACTCTAGCTTATATTAAAAGGTTAAGTTATTGCATATACACTTGCATATGCATGTCTCATACATGTTCATATATGTAACTATTATTTTGGTTTTTTTTTTAAAATATGTTTTGTTTTGTTTTATATTTTTATTGTGTGTACATATTATAACATTAAGGTAATTAATTAATGTGCACTTGTGATTTGAAATTGTGATTACTACTGGAATGAGGATTGCACATGCCGGTTGAGAGGTATACCCGCTGACATGCTTCTTCTTTTTATTAAAAGAGGAGGTTCTTGAGAATTTCAAAACTCTGTGTTTGATATATTTTGTCATGGATCTCAGTGGTGTGAAGCGATGCAAAAAAGCACAAATGGCAAGAACTGAAGCAAACAAAAGATAATGTAATAGTATGCAATTTTAAAGGTTTTAATTACTTGAAGACTCTAAGTTCACTGTGGGTTTAAGATTAGATCAGATATATTTTGTCATGAATCTCAGTGGTGTGAAGCAATGCAAAAAAGCACAAATGGCAAGAATGGAAGCAAAAAAAAATATAATATAATAGTATGCAACTCTAAAGGTTTTAATTACTTTAATACTCTAAATTCACAGTTGGTTTGAGATCAGATCGTCGATCAATCTTCTATATTTGGTTACTCGTGGTTGCCAAGAATATGAAGTATTTTTAAATATTGTAGATTTTTTTTTCTCAATCACTTCACTTGGTTGGAATTTAGTTAGTCACTTCTCTTTTGTTTCAAATTAGATTGGATGTGAAAATGAGACCAAAAACAAAAAGAATATTAGTCGACAATGTAAAACGTTTGTGGTATTTGGTTCTTACGAGAAAAACTTTGGAATCATGGATAAAAAAAAATATTTTTATTGAATTGTTTTCTGTGTTCCAATTTGTTTTCAGAAAAGTAAAAACATAAGATATGTAGAAAAAAGAGGAACTCAAATCTATTACAAACAGCTCTATTTAGAAAACAAATTGGGTATTCATCATTTCCCAATTATCTCTTACACAAAAAATAGAATTTTGTTTAGTGATCTTCACTTCTCAAACATTCTTTATAAAAATATATGTTTAGAGAAGTGTAAAATTATATTATTTTAATGTTTATAGATCCACCTTTGACAGACTAATTGAATAACAAAACGCCAATAAATTTTGATAATACAATGGGCCAACCTATAAGGAAAGCATGATCATGAATCTATTGACTTGAAGTTATAGGGGACCAATATAAGAGTCGAGTTAAGAAAATGTTGATTTGAATCCATGATTTAATGGATTGCATCCAAAGAAATAATAGAAAACCATGAAAGCTCTTTCGTTGTTCGGAATGATAACCTTTGGTTTTTATATTCTATGTAATTTTGTATTAAAAAAAGTAATTTTTACACTTTTTTGAGTCAGCAAAATATAAATTTTAATATAAATTTTTTAATTTCTTATATATTCCTAATCAAGTAACATATATGACAAATACAAATATTTTCTTTGAATCAATAAAATGTCTATATATATTACGATTTTTTGTAATATTTTAATATGAAAAAGTGATATATCATAGTTTTTACAGTTTTTAACTATGATATAAGATGTGTTTTTAGAGTCTTTTCGGTATTTTTAGAGTCTTTGTAGGTTCAAGTACGAGCTGGGCTGTGTTAAGACATATTTGGAACATTTTAGAGAACATAGAGCTTTGTACCTGAGAAGAGCAGCTCGTAGACCATTCTTGGTGTTGGTTTCTGTCGACACCACCCACTAGTGTCGCTCGACACCGGTCGCAGACACAGTTTCAGAATTGCAAAACTGCCACAGAGCTTTCTTTATTTGCAATTTAGTCTTTTCGTGTTTTTAGTAATAAATAGGATTTTTAGGTAATTGTTTAGACCTATACTTTATTCTACGCTACAACCACCTTTTAAGAGTTTTTGGAGAAGATTTCTAAACTCTTATTTCTTCTCTTGATTTATTTTATGCAATTTATTCAAACTATAATTTCTGTTTCATTGATCTTGTCTAAGTAGTTTGTTTGTTAGGTTTAGGGTGTTCAAAGGTAGAAGATGAATTGCTAGGTTGATGGTTATTTAGGATTGAATTAATAGAGTTCTTCATCTAGACTGAGCTTATTACTGATTCTAGATTCATGAACTAGAATTTGATCTTAGGTTGATTAGTTGACACGAGAGTATAATTGATTGCCTGACCTATCTTGGATGAGCAAAAATAACTATTTGCAAAGAGATTTGGTTTAGGGATTTTGTGAACAATCGAACCTGAAATTAATGCTTGTTTGAATTGAAGAATTTAGCAAAGAGAAGAATTTAGTAAAGAGATTTGAAATTCTAAATTTAGACATAGATAATCTTTGCAACAAGAGTTGATTGGTTTTGCCATTTTGTTTTGAGTTCGAGAACATATCTTAATAACAATCTTGATAATTTATTTAACCTACAATTCTGAATTACCTGAGAATTTCCCTAAACCTAGCTCTTTTTCCATCTGAATTTACTTCGATTTTAATTGCTTGCTTATTTCAATTTACAAATTTGTTTGTTTAGCTTAATTCATAAACTGAAAATCTATTGTGTAGAATTCGACCCCTAAGTACTATAATCGATCTCTTAATTTGAGAGAATAGCTCTAGGGTTAATTTGAGGGATATCAAAATTTGGCGCCATTGTCGGGGACTCTTTGATTCGCCATTAGATTTAAGTTAGAATTTAGTCTAAACTTTTTCTTTTATTTTGTTACTTACGCGTTCTTTCTTATTTTTTCTTATGTGTTTCAGATGTATGCATCAGCACGATACCAGGAGCAATAAGAATCTTCCGCTTGTGAATCTTTCTATTCAAGAACTAGCGAAGTTAGAGCGAACAAACCGGAAAGCACAGAGGACAGCTGAAATGGTTAATCCACTAGTGCTAGTAAGGGATGAGGCTGGAGTTTTACGCTATTCAGAGGGTCAGAAACTTGATGCTGATTGAAAAGCGATAATTGAAGTCGTCGTTGGTGACGAGCAACACCAAGCCGATGGTGTCGCTCGACACATGATAACAATGAGGGTCCGCAGGGAAACAACGGGATTAGAGTAGGAGATCGTGAAAAGACACTTGCTGACTACAATAGGTCTGCTATTCGACCTTCTCCGTTTCAAAGGAATGACTTTGAGCTGAAACCTGCATACTACATTCTCGTGGGTGGTCATCACCCTTTTCATGGTCATTCCAATGAACACCCGATGTATCAAATTGAGAAGTTTGAGGATTTGGCTACAAGCATTAAAGCCAATGGTGTATCCAGTGATTACCTTTTCTGCAAGCTTATCCCATACTCTCTTACTAGGGAAGAAGCTTATTGGCTTAAGCAGTTGAAGCTAAGATCACTGACGACTTGGGAGGCAACCATAGTTGCTTTTCTAAACAATTTCTATGATGATGCAAGGTCTGAGGATTTAAGAATGAAAATCACCACATTTTCTTAAGGACCGACTGAAGCATTTAAGGCCGCTTGGGTGAGATTCAAAGCATATCAGAGGGATTGTCCACATCATGGTTTCAGTGAGGTTCAACTTTTGGGTATTTTCTTCAGAGGTGGGGATTGGAGATATCAAATGGCTCTGGATGCTGCGAGCAATGAGAACTTCAACACTAGGTATTCTGAATGCTGATTTTGAAAGGAAAAAACAAGCAGAAAACTTGGAAGAGAGTCAGATTACTGAGGTGAATGCTAAGTTCAACATAGTACACAGTCTTCTTGTGGGTAAGAAATCAGTTCATGTTGCTGCAGATGTGGAGACTTTTGAACCAGAGGAAACGAGTGTACACTATGTCAATGGAACTGGGTATCAGGGTCAGAGATATGGTACTGCACAGAGGAATGCCTTCACATGAAATCATAATTTTTATGGATACACGACAAAGCATGACTACCAAAAGATGTATCCGAACAGCAAGTTCAGTAGGAACTATTGGTCTTCTTCTTACCAAGCCCCTCCTCCAAAAACTGAAGAAAATGAGATGAAGTTTATGTTGGAACAGAGTTTAGAAGGTCAATAGAAGATCACCGTGGACTTCAATGGGAAGATTAATACTCTTTACATCGAATTGAATGGGAAGTTCGAAGCTTTTGAGTACTCATGTCAAGAAGCTGGATGTTCAAGTTGCACAGACTGGGTCTATCAAAAAACAAGAGGAATTCCTTCCAGGAAAAGCTGATAACAACTCCAAACATGCCTACAATGCCATTTTGGTGGAAAGTGGAGATGAATTCATGGAGAGTGATGATGATTTTGAGGTTGCAGAGCCATTGTCGACCGACACCAATGGTAATTCCCGAGAAATTAAATCAAAACGAACAAAAATTAACCATGCTCAATACAGAGATGTCGATACCAAAGGACAGTGTTGACTGACACCAACTGGGTGTCGCTCGACACCCGTCACGGGCAGCACCAATTCTTCTTGAAACACCGCCAGTTGAGGAGAAAGCATATAAGCCTAAGGTTCCTTTTCCAAAGTCTAGGAAGTCTAAACAGGAGATGGAGGAAGCCAGATGCAAAAAAATGATGGATAAGTTGATGATTGAGCTTTCTAGACCTGATGCAAACAAGTTAGTGCCATCATTAAGAGTAACATTATAGAGAAGCTGCATGATCCAGAAAGTTTTGTGCTCAATTGCTCCATCTTCATAGGAAGATTTTCTCAATCGCTTTGTGATCTTGGCTCAAGTATCAACTTGATACCTCATTCTGTTGCTGTTAAACTTGGGATGCTGCTTTTAAGTCGACGAGGATCTATCTTATCTTGGCTGATCAATCCAAAAGGATTCTAGAAGGTGTCTTAGAAAATGTTCCAGTTAGAATTGGAGGGTTCTTGATTCCCACAGACTTTGTGCTATTGAAATATGAGGAAGAACCTAAGGATCCTCTTATTCTAGGAAGATCTTTTTGGCTACAGCTGGTGTCATGATTGATGTAAGGACAAGAAGGATAGGTTTGAATTTGGGTGATCTGGTTATGAACTTTGAGATGGACAAGCTGAGAAAGACACCAACCATTGATGGTCAAACATTCTCTGTAGAAACCTCCACATACATTACTGTTGAGTATGTCAAGGATTTGGGTTCTAGTGAGCAAGTGAATACGCAAGCTTATGAGCTTGAGGATTGGAGTGGTGATCATCTCTTCCGAACTAGGCTCCAAGATGAGGTCTTATTCACTAACATGTTGATGGAAGAAGACGTTTTGTGATGGAGACATGGATTGTAGAGCTGAATTGCAGAAAAAGTGCAGATATCCGAGCTACAGGAGTTGGTGTCGATCGAGACCACCCACTGGTGTCGGTCGACACCCTCTGCAAGTTGGTCTAGATTTGTCTAAAACAACTGGTTTTCAGGATGGTCTCAATGTTGCAAGTCTGAGAGCTATTGTCAAGCAGAAAGCTCTACATCACATACTCCATTCATCCTGGGAAAAGCAAAGGTACACACTTTCTGGACCCAAACTATCTGATATCATCAATGAGAATTTTAAAGGTACATGGACTGTTTTGTAGTTAATCAAGCCACAAGATTATCGTAGAGCCCTTGTTTCTTCTGTTGATGATTTTGCAGGGAAAAGAAATGTCCCACCCAGATTAACGTCCCGCCTGGCTGATGTTCCTCACTTCTTTGGTCGTTCTCATGCACTGACTGCTTATATTCCACCACGGATGAGGCGACAATTTTCTGAGAGGCATTCATTGCCACTCTCTCGTCCACCAGATCCCTGAGCTCCGCTGCCAAGTCAAGCTACTGACTGAAAACAAGCGCTTAGTGGGAGGCAATTATTGATAATCAATTTGTTTCCCTACATTTACGCTGCTTAAATTTTGTGAATTATGTATTTAAATTAATTAAAATATTTGTCTAATTTTTTTTTTTGAAAGTTAAGAGAATAAAGATGTAAATATTTTGATTAAATGCATATTATTAGAGTCTTGATAAGTAATCTATAATAATTTAATAAATATTAGTGGTCCCATAAAGTTTTACCAAAAAAATATATATAAAAAAACTCACATGTAGCATGGATCCAAACCTAATCTTATTATATAAAGATTGGTTGCACTCACAAGAGCTCGAGACGTGTCAAAATTATAATTAACAAGATCATTACACGTGTCTGTTGGTTGATTAAATTCTGACACATCAAACTCTCGTGAGAACAACCAAACTTTGTATAATAAGATAAACTGATACCAATCTTCTCTCTCATTTTGTTAAACCAAACCAAAATCATGCTTCTTAAATAGATTTTGATGACGACCATGCAGAGGTCATGAGATTTTCGAACCGCAAACAAACTTAAATGATAAAAAATTTAAAGTCATAAAGTAAATTTAAAATATATTATTTTATTGATTAATATTATAAAATTTTAACAAATTTTCAAACTGATGTGATTCCATTCCCAACTAGGTTATATATACATTAGAAACTTAACTGATTTAGCCTGCCCCCACAAAGACTTCACTGAGGTTTAAGTTATTCTAAGTCAACGCAAAAACCATGTGTATCTTTGTTTATACCCTTTTCTTTAGCAAACTCCTCCTTCTAAAGTTTTCATGACGACCATGTCAGAAACGCATCTGAGTTTGTATTTTTTCTCACTAATCTTACGCTGTTGTGTCTCCCTTTCAAGCTTATATACTTTCAAAAATCCTGTTATTGGTCTTGTTGCTTGTCGCCCCCACCAGATTTGAGCTTTTACGCAGTTCATGAACGAGTTTGATACCCGCCATTGCAACCACAGTATATGTGTCAAAATGGGCAGGCTGCCCGTGGTCTGCCCATGCCCAACAAAATTATGGACTGTCCTTGGACCGTCCATTTTCGAAATGGACTAAAATGGTGTCCGTCCAATTTGGACCACAGACAAAATTGGATGGACACCGTTGGACAATGGGCGGCCCATAGGCTACAAAAATCTAGGGCAAAATCGATTTTCCTGCCAAAAATATGAAAACACAATTCCCGCCAAAAATGTTAAAACACATTTTCCCGCCAAAAAACACGAAAACACATTTTCCCGCCAAAAATTATTGGCCCAAGGACAGACCATGGACAGCCCATTTTTACATGGGCATTAATGGGCTTGGACGTTTATGGTCTTGGATGTTTATGGACACGGACAAAGATTTGTCCACAATAGAATTGGACAATAATGGATGGGCCGTTATGGACATGGACAACCCATTTTGACACCTATAAACCACAGTGACGCCTTAAATGGAGTCTGGTGCTACGCTTTAGGGATTGTCTCAGTGGAACTTTGAAGCCCAACAACAGCCTTTTCGGGTTTCATCAACTCCGTTATATTGATCTCATGGGCAACAACTTCACCTCCGGTTCACTCCCTTCTGAGTTTGGCAATCTCAACAAATTACAGGTTTTATTTCTTTCATATAATGGCTTCATTGGTCAAGTTCTTTCCTCATTTAGTAACCTAAGCCTGATTTCTTATTTAGACCTTTCCAATAATGAGCTCACTGGTAGTTTCCCACTTGTGTGGAATCTAAGCAAGCTCACAGGTATAGACCTTTCTAAAAATCACTTCTTAGGAACTTTGAATCCCAACAGTAGCCTCTTTGTGTTGAACAGCCTCAGTTACCTTAATCTTGGTTACAACAACTTCAGTTCCTCACTCCCTTCCGAATTTGGTAATCTCAACAAATTAGAGATCTTATCTATTTCCTCTAATGGCTTCTTCGGTCAAGTTCCTTCCTCATTTAGTAACCTAAGCCAGCTTTCCATTGTAGACCTTTCCTATAATGAGCTCACTAGTAGTTTTCCACACGTACAGAATCTAACCAAGCTCTCCCATTTAATACTTCCCTTTAATAACTTCTATGGAGCCATCCCTTCTTATCTCCTCAGTATGCCTTTGTTATTACATCTGGACTTGGATGAGAACCATCTCACCGGTTCTATTGAAGTTCCTAACTCCTCTACTTTATCAAAGCTAGTGTACCTCCACCTTGGGAATAACCATTTTGAAAGAAAAATATTAGAGCCAATCTCAAAGTTCATCAACCTCGAGGAGCTCGTCCTTTCTTTCCTAAACACAAGCTATCCCATTGACTTGGGTCTCTTGTCATCTCTCAAATATTTGTCAATTCTTGATCTTTCTGGCAACAATATATCTCAAGCCAGTTTAAGTTCAGATTCATACATCGCGTTAACTCTGGAAATGTTAATGTTGAATCACTGCGGCATCAACAAGTTCCCAAACATCTTAAAGAGCCTTAAGAAGTTGGAGTTTATAGACTTATCCCACAATCGAATCAAAGGGAAAACCCCTGAGTGGTTATGGAGCCTTCCTCGTCTGAGCTCAGTGGGTTTTGAAAATAATTCGTTCAACGGTTTTGAGGGTTCAGCGGAAGTTTTAGTAAATTCAACATCGATGCGGCTATTAGATTTGGGTTCAAACAATTTTGAAGGAGCACTTCCTAATCTACCACTCTCTATCAAAGTCTTCTCTGCGGGTTATAATAGTTTCAAGGGTGAGATACCACTTTCAATCTGCAACCGAAGCTCCCCCGTTGCTCTTGATCTATCCTACAACAACTTCACCGGTCCAATTCCTCAATGTCTGAGTAACTTCAGATATGTGAATCTCCGGAAGAACAACTTGGAAGGAAGTATTCCTGACATGTTCCATGTCGGTGCCTCTCTACGGACACTCAACGTTGGCTTCAATCGATTAACTGGGAAGCTTCCAAGGTCTCTTGTAAATTGCTCATCTCTAAATATTATAAGCATGGATAACAACATAATCGAAGACACGTTTCCTTTCTGGCTCAAGGCTTCACCGAATTTGCAAGTTCTTATCCTCCGTTCAAACAAATTTTATGGTCCTATATCTCCTCCTCATCAAGGTTCTCTCGGATTTCCCCAACTACGAATATTTGAGATATCTGACAATAAGTTTACTGGAAGCTTGCCACCAAGCTACTTTGTCAATTGGAAACTCCCGATGAATCAAGATGGGAATTTATACATGGTTTACCAGGAAAAACTTTACGGTTTAACTGCATATATATATGAGGGTTTAATAGATTTGAAATACAAAGGTCTATCTATGGAGCAAGAGAAGATCCTCACTTCCTAGAGTGCCATTGATTTTTCTGGAAACCTACTTCAAGGACAGATTCCTGAATCGATTGGTCTTTTGAAGGCACTGATTACACTCAACTTATCAAACAACGCCTTCACAGGCCATATTCCTCTTTCTTTGGCCAATCTTAAGGAGCTCGAGTCACTGGATCTGTCAAGAAACCAACTCTCAGGGACTATTCCTAATGGAATAGGGAGTCTCTCGTTTTTGGCGTACATAAATGTGTCTCATAACCAACTCAAGGGTGACATACCACAAGGACCACAGATCAATGGGCAACCTAAATTTTCCTTTGAAGGGAATGCAGGGCTTTGTGGTCTTCCTTTTGAGAAGAATTGCTTGGGGAGTAATGTGCAACCAACACAACAACCTGAAGAAGAAAAAGAAGAAGACGAAGAAGAGCAAGTGATGAACTGGAAAGCAGTGGCAATAGGATATGGATCTGGAGTGTTGTTTGGATTGGCAGTAGCACAACTCATTGCTTCATACAAGCCAGAGTGGCTCGCCAAGATAATTTGTTTCAATAAACGCAGAAACCGTTAGGTTGTTGATCCTTCAATGTCTGTCTAGTAGTTGTTGGTCTTGTATTGAAGTATTTCCTTGTGTTTTTTGTGTGATGTTTATCTAATGCTTGTTTTATTTTGTTTATCTATGGAGTAAGAATGGTAAGTTCTCTGTAGTCATATTGATATACATCACAGTTTTTTTTCTGATGAGAAAAAAAGGCAGAGGCGGGCAAGTGAGGATCAAATCAGGGTTTTTACCGTGTTAGTTTGTTTTCACACATTAGATAATATACATAATTGTAACAGAGAGATCATGTTTTCATTCATTTGGTTATCATCAACGAAAGGAAAAACAAAACAAGGAGATTGAAGGAAACAGCAGAAACTCAACATTAGATTTTAGATTACAAAAAAAAAACATATCATCACCATGAGCATAAAGACCTAATCTATATATAAGCAAACCCTAACAGCTTACATCTCTTTCCAAACATCCTTACCCTAAGAATCATTTCTCCGTACTACTGAATTATGGTGTGATGTGTGTGTGTGTGTTGAATAAACGAACGTGCGTGCTTGTCTTTGGTGAGTTGTCTCCTCTTTTGTTGATTTTTGAATACGCATGTTCCCTTTCTGTTTTGATACTTGTGGTATTTTCATGTATTTTTTCTTATCTTCTTATAACGGGCATAGTGTTATGAAGTAATAATGCGATTGTCTGAAACAGGAATATACAATGACTCAAAGTTCCAACTCAACTCGTTTTCTTCAAAATTTGAAATACGAAGTGGTCGACTATTTGAGAAATTTGATTTTCCAAGAGCTTTTACGGTTTGAGTTTTGGTGTTTTATACAGTAGAACCTTCATAAATCAATACTCGATAAATTAATAATCTCTCTAAATTAATAAATTATTTCTATCCCAAGTTGGACCGGTGTAATAATTGACACATTTCGATAAGATAATAAGATAATAATTTTTTTGAAACTTCTATGTAAATATATGGTCCCATTAATACCATAAATTAATAATCATATAAATTTATTATATATAAGATATTTTAGTGAAATATGATTCTAATGTTGTTTATTTATTTGAAAATTTCTAATTTTGTTAGAGTTTATCTTTATTTTTTCTTAAAATATCAAAAATATATGATATTATCTTCTCAAATTGCATCAAAAATTATATTAAAAAATAATATGCAATGATTAGTTCCTAATGTGTAAATGCATTAAAACATATCTGTGAGGACTGCATTTTTTTTTTTAACCAGAAATATAATTAAACATTTATAACACAATCCAGCAAACACATAAAAAACTACGAAGGTCAACAGTTCTACCGGTTCTAGCAATGCTACGAAAGCTACAAAAACCACAAAACTACCGGGTCCTAATCATCCCCTCCTCACTGCCTCAATTCCACGATCACGCCTTATCTTTACCTGCATCGACAAAAGTGATGCAACAACATTTGGTAAACCAAACGCTGAGTGAGATTGATCCTCCCAACAACAGGCTATCAAAAAGCACCAAACAATTTTCAATAGCCAAGCCAACACGAATAATTAATTAACACCAATTAAAACTTCATACAACAAAAATAGCAATTCCAAACCAAGAAATGCTAAAAACAGCAGAAATAGTAAACACACTTCCACAGCATGAATAATACCCACTTTCACAGCATGAATAGTAAACACGCTTTCACATCATGAATAGTAAATACGCTTTCACAGCATGAATAGTTAACACTTTCATAACATGAATAGTAAACACTTTCATAGCATGAATAGTAAACACTTTCACAGCATGAATAGTAAACACGCTTTCACAGCATGAATAGAAACACACTTTCCCAGCATGAATAGTAAACACACTTTCACAGCATAAATAGAAAACACACTTTCACAGCATGAATAGTATTCCACATCATGAATAGTAAACATAACATGAATAGTAAAAACACTTTCACAGCATGAATAGTAAACACACTTTCACAGCATGAATAGTATTTCACAACATGAATAGTATTCTACAGCATAAATAGTAAACATAACATGAATAGTAAAAATGCTTTCACTGCATGAATAGTAAACACACTTTCACAGGATGAATAGTATTCCACAACACACAAAAACTCATAACCACCAAAATCAAGCATAAGAAATCACCATCAAAGCTTAACAAGGCACAACAAGCACAAACCATGGTTCTTAACCACCACAAACTTAGCAAACACTAGCTAAAGCTTCACAATGACTCTTGGAAATTCACCAAGGCTCACAAAAATCACAATCATCAAATCAAGCATAGATTCTCACAATTAAAGCTCAATAAAGCACCACAAGCATGCAACCAAGGTTCTCTAAACATCACAAGCATAGAAACACCCCCAAAGCTTCACCAAAAATTGGAAACTAACCAAAAGAAATCAAACTCCCCAAGCCCCACACAAGCTTAAATGATAACCTTTGGTCCCAACTCACCTTAGAATGGAAGGATCTAGCCTTAGATGGACTTCCCCAAGCTCAAGAAGACCTTTCCTTTCTTCTTAAACCCCACGCCCAAACCCTAGGTCCAACCCACTCTTTTTCCAAGCTCCACAAGCTTCACACACACAAGATCCTTCAAGATCCATGCTTCAAGAACTCTTTTCTCTCTTCCTCTTTCTCCCTTAGCTCACGCCAATAAGCTCTCAAGCTCTCTTCCTTTGCCACAAAAATGGCGTTCATGAAGAAGAAAAGAAGAAGAAGAAGATAACTCCACTTTTCTTCCTTCATTTGAGAAAAACCCGATAACTTTCTAAATGATTTATGACACCCCCAGAACAAATCTAAATTAATTATTTCAACCCCAATAATTAATTTCTCGAAACTTGTCTAAGATTCATAAACTCGATAGAATTCCGAATTAATTAAATTAATTAATTTTCCAGAACACGGGCGTTACAATTCTCCCCCCACTAACATAGATTCGTCCTAGAATCTTACGTTACCGTTCATCTCTAATGAACCGTTCATCTCCAATGAACCCGAATCGTTGCAACGATTATTTAAGCCTTGGCCAACCCAGCCAACACATACACACATGTACACGCATGTACACATGAGGTTCACAACTAACCTCCGAGGTTTCCCACTCAGTCTCTATGCTTGTGACACCAAAGCATCATATGTACTTATTGCTCACACACAGACCAAACCCCATCACTCAAGACACCGTAGCATCTCCGAGTTTTGAGCATCTGCCATATCCCGCAGGATATCCACCATATCTCGCAAGGTATTACCCAAACCACAGCACCTAAGACACCGCAACATCTCCGAGTTCTGGGTATCTGCCATACCACTCCACTCGGGGTAATATAACCTATAAGAGTCTCGATATCTATACCACTCAATTCTAGGCAATATATCCTACGTCTAAGATATACTCCTTACGAATCCACGGTATCACATATCACTCTAAGCTATACACCTTCCAAGTCTGGGTACATCACCAATCACACTCTCAAGACACACAGTCATGCGAGCTATCGGCTCCAAAGGAACTAGTCCTCTCAAGAAACAATAAGTCACACATCTATAAGCATCTCGACTTAACTACCTCCCGTGATCCGTGTAAATCCTCGCAAGGCAACACCGGCATCACCTATATTCTGCATCCGGAATATCTGCCGTGTATAACCAATAACCAGGCTATCGCACCTATACCCAATCACTCAAGGCACTCTCATGACTTGCTCAGTTACGCCGGCTAACACCTTAGCCAATCCGGAAAATGTAACACTATACGCGTACCGTCCCTGCGCACCTTCTAGTGTCAGCTCACTTTAGAGAAACTTGTCAAGACAACTATGACTAGGCTAGCTTTATCACTCAACCATTCGTCACAGTAAATCGCCGATACAAACATAATAAAACAAACAAGTACCATATGTCTCCAATCTGATTCACCACATAGAATAGCTAAGTGAATAACCCGGTCCCGTCACTTGACTTATTTATGCGAACAAGATTAACTGGAAACACGCAACACTCACAACAGCAATAAGAACATCCATCTTATTACTCTCTTGCATTAACGCTTTTTAACACCAAAACGTAATGCAAAACTATGACTCCCAAAGTCATTAAATAATAAGAAATACACATCTTATTATACAATCATAATGTAACATCGTTCTATACAATGGAAATAAAAAATGAAACACATAGCATACAGCTACAAACTGAAACTGGAAACTCTCGATGGAACTCAAGTCGCAGCCTGCTTCTGAAACCACTTCTGGAACCTCATTTCCATCCTAGCCTTTGGCTCCCAAGTTTCCTCCTGCAACCCGTCACAGTCCCACAGAACTCGCATCATCAGAATCATGTTCCGACGAAGCTCTTTGACCCTCCGCTCGAGAACTATCAAAGGTCTCACCTCAACGGTCATATTGGCCTGGAGATATAATGGAATCTCAGCCAATACCTTATCAACCTTATGCAAACAGTTTTTCATCATCGACACATGGAAGACCTTATGAAATGCCTGCATAATCTCAGGTAACTCCAACCGATACGCTACTAGTCCAACACGCTCTACAATCCAGAACGGCCCCATATACCTCAGACTCAACTTAGTCGCAGTAATGGACCTGTTCGGACCTCTCAGAAAAACTATCTTGAGATACACTCTATCTCACACCTCAAACACAAGCTCTTTCCGTCTTTTATCGGCATAACTCTTTTACCGATCCTGGGCTTCTTTCATGTTCAGTTTCAAAACCCGGATCCTCTCTGTGGTTTCCTGAACAAAACTTGCACCCAATGTGTTTTTTACCCCTACTTGAATACAACATAAAGGTGTACGACATGGCCTCCCATTCGGAGCCTCGTATGGAGTCATTCCAATACTCGCCTGGTAGCTATTGTTCTACGCAAACTCTACCAAGCTCAAGTGATCCACCCAATGATCACCCTAATCCAGCAAGCACATCCTCAACAAATCCTCCAAAGTCTGGATGGTCCTCTAGGACTACCCATCTGTCTGAGGATGATAAGCCGTACTCATGTGCACCCTCGTGGCCATCTTCGCCTGAAACGCATTCCAGAACTTACACAATGCTCACCGGTACTCCATACAGTCTCACAATCTCATGCACGTACTTCCTAGCCAATACCGCAGACCCATCGGTCTTCTTAATGGCCAGAAAACGTGCACAAATGGTCAATCGATCAACGATGACCCAAATAGCATCCTTGGTCCGAGAAACTGGTAAGACTACCACGAAATCCATCGTGATCATATCCCACTTACACTCTCGAATGGGTAAACTCCGTAACAAACCACTCGAGACCTGGTGCTCTGCCTTCACTAACTGGCATATATTGCACACCGCAACCTAGTTAGAAACATCCTTCTTTATCCTGACCCAATGATAATACCGCTTAAGATCCCGGTACATCTTAGTCACTCCTGGATGAATCGAGAACATACTCGCATGAGCCTCACTCAGGATCTCTCGCCTCAAATCCTCATCCAAAGGTACGCATACCCTCCCACTCACAAGGATAGTGCCATTCGCAGATACCTGAAACTCAGAACCCGCTTCTCTCGAAACCTTAACCAAGCCCTCATCTATTTTCTCAGCCAGCCGAACTCTGCTCAAAATATCCGCCTGATTAGCTGCCTGTAAGCCCAAAAGTTCCTGAGATACAACACACAAACGCAATGTGCTAATCTCGCTCACCAAAGACTCAACCTCATGCTTCCGAGCCAGAGTCATCTGCAACCAGATTAGCCTTACCAGGATGGTAAGCTATCTCCAGATCATAATCGGCTACTAGCTCCATCCAGCGCTTCTGCCTTAAATTCAACTCAGGCTGAGTGAAAATATACTTCAGGCTCTTATGATCTGTGAACACCTGCACCTTTCCGCGATAAAGATAAGATTTCCAAATCTTTAAAGCGAAAACCACCGCATCCATCTCAAGATCATGGGTAGGGTAGTTGCCCTCATGCTTCCGTAGCTGCCGTGAAGCATAGGCAATAACCTTCCCCGGCTGCATCAACACACAACCAAGACCAACTCCTGACGCATCGGTATACACCACGTAAGGCTCGCCCAGATCAGGCAACACTAATACTGGAGTACTAGTTAACAAGGCCTTCAGTTTCGCAAAACTCTCCTCACACTTCAAGGACCACACGAAAGAAATATCCTTTCTAGTCAGCTTCATCATAGACTTAGCCAAACCCTTAACAAACCGCCGATAATAACCTGCCAACCCGAGAAAACTCCTAATCTTTGGTGCATTCCTCGGCCTCGGCCAAGCATTAATGGCCCGAACTGTCTCTAGATCCACCGAAACCCCCTCTGTGGATATAACATGACCCAGAAAACCAATCTCCCGCTGCCAGAAGATACATTTGCTCAACTTAGCAAACAACTTCTGTTCCCGCAGCTTCGCACGAACTACACGCAGATGCACCTCATGCTCCTCCAGGCTCTTCGAATACACCAAGATATCATCGATAAAGATGATCACAAACTCATCCAGATACTCTTTGAAAATGCTGTTCATCAATCTCATAAATGCAGCTGGTGCATTTGTCAACCCAAATGGCATCACCACAAACTCGTAGTGGCCATAACGAGATCTGAAAGCCATCTTCTGGATATCTACCTAATTGATAGGAATATGATGATATCCCGACGCCAAGTCAATCTTGGAGAACCAAGTAGCCCCTCTCAACTGATCCAATAACTCATCGATCCGAGGAAGAGGATACATGTTCTTCACTGTGACTCGGTTAAGTCCCCGGTAGTCAATGCACAACCGAAAACTCTCGTCCTTTTTCTTCACAAACAACACCGATGCTCCCCATGGTGAAGTACTCGGGCGAATAAACCCCTTACTCAGAAACTCCTGTAGTTGTTTCTTCAGCTCTGCCATCTCTGCTGGAGCCATCCTATAAGGAGCCTTGGATATCGGTGTCATCCCCGGTTCCAACTTAATCATGAAAGGATCCAACCTAGATGGTGGTAACTCTTGCAATGACTGGATCACATTCTGGATCTCTTGAACCACTCGAATATCCTGAACCTTAGCCTCTCCAATAGCCTCCGGCAAGGAAATGGTAGCCAAATACGCCTCATAACCCCTTTCGATCATACGTTCGTCTTGCATAACCCAGATCACGAGACTCTTGGAAGTCGGTCTCACCCCCTGATACACCAACCTCTCTTTACCTCTGTCAAACTCGACACGCCCTCGGTGACAATCCAGATACGGTTTGAACTTTCCGAGCCAATCCATGCCCAAAATGACATCGTACTGCTCCACGGAGCAGATAATCAAATCGGCAGGCATAGACTTTCCTGCTACCTGAACATCCACATCTCAAACGCGACCTTGAATCATCAGAAGCTTCCCTTCGGCAACCTCCATGAAACCCAAACTCACACCGGACTCGCTTCGAACATTAGCCTTCTCAGCCAATTCCGGAGTAACGAAGCAATGCAATGCTCCCGTGTCAAACAACACATGACACACAACACCCGCAACACATAAGGTCCCTGCACATACACATATGCCGAGAACCTTAACATCCCAATAAGCAACCAAATTCCCCAACACAGAAATAAACTTATATGAATCTAAGAAAATACCTGTGATCGGCCTGAAACTCGGCTCTCCGGACTCGGAGATGTCGTACACTCGAGGTGTTGCTGCCACCGGCCTAACGGGCTGCACCACTATGGCCTCACTCTGCCACAGCTTGGGATACTGAGGTCTAATATGCCCCGCCTCTTTGCAGTGAAAGCACACCCGAGAATCCACACGCACCCGCCCTTTCTAGGACAGCTCACCACTCTGTGATCCATGCTCCCACACCCGAAGCAACCCTGACTAACCCGACTACCACTCGAAGCACCATCCCGCTTCCGCTTTTGTTCTTGCATCGGCTTACCGCCTTTGCTTGGACCAGACTGCTGCGACACAGATCTCGCCTGAAAACTTGGTGTAACTGCTACAACCTTGTCTTTCAGACCCTCCTCAAGCAACGCCACAGTCTCAACAAACTCATCAACTGTGCAAAAAGCCCTAACCATGCAACGGTTCTGCAAGTCAACCCTAAGACCCATCAAGAATCTCTGCACATGAGCCGACTCACTCTTAACCGCTCGTCTAACATAAGACCCAACCCGGTTGAACTCCACCTCATACTCGCGTATCGACCGATCTCCCTGAGTCAATCTCACAAGCCTCGACTCTAACTGGCTTGAATAGTAAACATGCTTTCACAGCATGAATAGTAAACACGCTTTCACAGCATGAATAGTAAACACGTTTTCACAGCATGAATAGTACCCATTTTCACAGCATGAATAGTAAATACGCTTTCACAGTATGAATAGTATCCACTTTCACAGCATGAATAGTAAACACACTTTCACAACATGAATAGTAAACACACTTTCACAGCATGAATAGTAAACACACTTTCACTGCATGAATAGTAAACACACTTTCACAACATAAATAGTAAACACACTTTCACAGCATGAATAGTATTCCACAGCGTGAATAGTATTCCACAACACACAAAAATTCATAACTACCAAAATTAAGCATAAGAAATCACCATCAAAGCTTAACAAGGCACAACAAGCACAAACCATGGTTCTTAACCACCACAAACTTAGCAGACACTAGCTAAAGCTTCACAATGACTCTTAAAAATTCACCAAGGCTCACAAAAATCACAATCATCAAATCAAGCATAGATTCTCACAATCAAAGATCAATAAAGTACCACAAGCATGAAACCAAGGTTCTCCAAACATCACAAGCATAGAAACACCCCCAAGGCTTCACCAAAAATTGGAAACCAACCAAAAGAAATCAAACTCCCCAAGCCCCCACAGAAGCTTAAATGATAACCTTTGGTCCCAACTCACCTTAGAATGGAAGGATCTAGCCTTAGATGGACTTCCCCAAGCTCAAGAAGACCTCTTCTTTCTTCTTAAACCCCACACCCAAACCCTAGGTCCAACCCACTCTCTTTCCAAGCTTCAAGAACTCTTTTCTCTTTTCCTTTTTCTCCCTTAGCTCACGCCAATAAGCTCTCAAGCTTTCTTCCTTTGCCACAAAAATGGCGTTCATAAAGAAGAAGAGAAGAAGAAGAAGATAACTCCACTTTTCTTCCTTCCTTTGAGAAAAACCTCATAACTTTCTAAACGATTTATGACACCCCCGGAACAAATCTAAATTAATTATTTCAACCCTAATAATTAATTTCTCAAGACTTGTCTAAGATTCATAAACTCGATAGAATTCTAAATTAATTAAATTAATTAATTTTCCAGAACACGGGCGTTACAATATCGAACTATTCTATTCATTTTTCTACTTTCTATATAACATTTTCTAAAATTTTAAAAAAATCTCTATAAGTTAATAATTATTTATCGATAAATTAATATGTTCTATAAATTAATAAAATTCTCCGATCCTAATATTATTAATTTATAGAGGTTTTACTGTATGTTATTGAATGTAATAATAAGTAAAGTAACTAGAACAGTAAGTAAAATTTCTCATCAATCAGGCCGGTTAAGTACACGTTAGCCAGTAAAAAAAAAGCTAGAAAGTTAAATCAATAAAATTTCTAAAGGGTCCAGTTTTTAAATTTTCCCAATTTTTTATTAACTTATGAAGAAAGAAAAAGTAAATTAACCTCACATAAACAAGATTATTGTCTATTTTCTTATAAATTTTAATAGAGTACTAGATAAATACCCGGGCTACGCCCCGGATTTCTTTTATTTCTTTGTATTTTTATTTTATTTTCTTTGATTTAATGACACATTAATATATTAGTATATCTTGTGATCTTTTTTAATATAGAAAAATAAAATCATTAGCAAAATAGTTAATAATTTATCCTGCAAAATCATTAGAAAAACAGTTAATTATTTACATTTCACTTAAAACTTTTGTTTTTATAGAAAAGTTTAAATATTATGTGAACAAATACATTTTAAACTCTATAAAAAAGTTTAAAAATATTCAAGCAATAACAAACAAACTTTAGTAGATGTTTTATGGACAAAACACATCTCTTACTTTGTATCAGTGACATGAAACATAGTATAAAATATTTTACAGTCATATTTTTTGTTTACTTTTCACATGAAGTGTAAGTACTCTTCTCCGATAATCATCTTCTCTTCTCCTTCTTCTTCTTCACCTATTGTTGTCTCAACACTCTCCATTAGGCATGCTTCAATATTCATATCTAACATATCAAACAATTATTTTTTATGTTTTTTTATTTAGCTTTTATTCTTGGAGAAATATTCATTAACAATTCCCAAAAGTTTTATTCATGAAGAAAATATTCTGAGAGTTGATAATGCATGGATATATATTATTGAGCAAACTCTAGATATTCAAAACAATTTGAGGATACCATAATCAAAGCCTCCCCCCCCCCACCATCCGAGAACTCTAATTCTCAAGTCTCTGCCTAAGTATTTGACAACCTTATTTTTAAAAAACTTAGATTGAAGAAAATCCAACCTCTTTACTCTTAATCCAACAAAAATAATTAGCTTAAGAAAACCTAAAACCAATGCTAATCAACGACATGAGACTCAATTAGGTCGGTTAAAAATCAGTTAATCAACACATGTAGTTTTATTCATGGTAAAAAATAAATATGATATGATGTGTATATTAAAATGATTTGTTTAGAAATTTTTTTCAATAATTATTCATGGTAAAACAATAATTATTACATTATGTGTATAATTAAAATGAAATGATTAGTTTAGACATTTTAATTAATTTATTCATGGTGAAAAAGAAATATTATGATTATTATTTCATGTGTATAATTAAAATGATTTGATTGGTTTACACAGTTTTTATTAATTGATGTGATATCTTCATAATGTTCCAAAACTTTGATGTGTTTACTTATGTCTATTAATAAAATAATTTGATTGGAAGTTCAAGTTTTTTCATTTAATGACATGTCAACACCACAATGCACACACTGCTTTATTATAGTGTTGATTTGTAATTCAAAATTGCATAACACCAAAGTCTTAACACCAAATGGGAAAAGCGATACTCTACTGATCATTAATTAAGGTTAATTAAGTGTTACACAGCTTTACAAAAAGACAATTATTAGAAAATAGAGATTCGAGGTTTCGCTTGTTCCATACAGTAAAACCTCTAAAAATTAATAATATTGGGATAGAAAAAATTTATTAATTTATAGAGGATATTAATTTATCGATAAATTAATAATTATTCATTTATAGAGAG
This sequence comes from Cardamine occulta, assembly GCA_028015245.1. Taxonomy (NCBI): domain Eukaryota; kingdom Viridiplantae; phylum Streptophyta; class Magnoliopsida; order Brassicales; family Brassicaceae; genus Cardamine; species Cardamine occulta. The sequence goes on along the minus strand of CM051386.1, from coordinate 14,468,617 downwards.
TTTTTTTAATTTTAGAAAAACTTATATTGAAAGTAGAAAAAATAAAGACGATACTTCAATATTTTAGATTGATTTACACATTAAGAAATAATCATTGCATATAAAATATTTTATAATTTTTGATACAATTTGAGAAGATATTTTGATATTTTGATAATATCACATAGGATTTTCAAAAACAATTATTATCTTATTAATTTATCGAATTATGTTAATTATTACACTGGCCCAAATTAGAACAAAAAAAATTATTAATTTAGAGAGATTATTAATTTAACGAGTATTAATTTATAGAGGTTATACTGTATATAACTAGTTGGACTCTTCTAATTAATGGCTACCCCAAGGTCTCGTATATGTATATTGTATATATATTGGTTTATTTGGTTTGTTTACTTTTTTTTACCCGAGGAAGTTACCGAAAAGTTCCAACTACAAGGTGAAGTTGAATTGAGAATTAGATATTAAATTAATCCTATGGAATTAGATATTAAATTAATCCAAATAAAAAACATTCTTAATTAAATAAAAATCAAAACATGTATCGACATCATCTATCAATACCAAAACAACAAAACATATACAGAGATTAGTCACTTTTGGCGGTCTCTTATAACTCATGATGTTACATCGTGTTTTTACCATATCAGATTACTAATAAAAAAATCATTATATTGATATATATATTTTTGGTATATATTATATGATTATTTATCCAATATTTGTCTTAAACATGTCTATTTTAGAACGAAAACCTGTCATGTCTAGTACTCGTCGGGAACTTCCCATCCTATAACCAATCCCTGTTATATAATTATCCATTTTAGATTGATAATTTTAATCTATTTGTATTAAAAATTAATTATTATAAATAGATAGTTATAGTATTATATATATATAATACTGTCAATATTATAAAATTAGTTATTCAATATTTGTCTTAAACCTATCCATTTTGGGAAAAAAATCCATCATATCCCATATCAGTTGGAAGCTTTACATTTCGTAACCGATCTATTTTATACCATTACATATTTTAGATTGATTATTGTTGTCTAACGGGTAAAGAATTGAGTAAGAGGTTACAACGGCATATCCATATAGTGATTTTATAAACCCGTTGATCATTATGATGCCTTAGATTATTTTTAATTTCATTTATAGCCTTTGTAAAAAAATAAAAAATTAGGATATCGTTAGTTGCATTGCATAACACCTAACACATATAAATTATGTTTTAAAATGTACTTCTCAAATAATAATATAGAGATTTTTTGTGTTTAAATCTATGTTGAATTGTTAACTTTTCTAAATTTTTAATATATAAAACTAATTCAATTTTTTAAATTTTTTATTTAAAAACTTATTAATATATATTTAATAGATTAATTATTTAAATCAAAGATCTTGATGACTTAATATTTAAACAAAAACATTTCTATGTAAATCAATTATTTAAGAGATTTAATTTCATTGAAAAGAAATAATTATTGTTAATGTAATGATTTTGAAAAATATAAAAGGACATAAAAAATATTTTTGGTTCCTTAAACATCTTTATACTATTTTTTTTAACAAACCTTTTATTTAAAGACATATAATTTGGGTCAATTTCAAAGTTTTCTTTTAAATGGTCATATTTTCTATATATTTTAAATTTTTATAGAGTTTAAATATTATTAATTTTTTAAAACTTTCATAGAGTTTAAATATTATTAAATTTTCAAAAGTTTATAGAGTTTAAATATTATTAATATTTTAAAATTTTTATAGAGTTTAAATATTTATATATTTTTAAATTTTAAATTGGTTCAACTAAAACCAGATTAAACCGAATAAAGTTTTTTAATTTGAACGCATGATAAGTAAAGCTTATTATTCATTCATATTTAGAATTATTTTGGTATTTTTAATAATATGTCTCTGAACCATTCCCTAGATGTTTTAGCCTAGGTAGAATGTAGAACATAAATTTTTCTTCATCGATTGAGTAATATATGTTTATTTTAAAAAATTTGAATCATAACATATGCAGCAAAAAATGTAAATTTTTTATGAATTATATATTTTATATAATCATTCAAAATAATTTGAAAATAAGATCAAAAAAATGTGATAGAAGAATCATAATTCGTCCTATTAAAAAATAGTATTTGAAATCATTTGGGGCTTTTTAATAATATATCTCTAAACCATTGCCTAAATATTTTAGCCTATATGGAACATAGAACACATATTTTTTCTTCATTGTTTGAGTAATATATGTCTATTTTTAAAATTCGAATCAAAACATATGCAGAAAAAAAAATCTAAACTTTTTATTAATTATATGTATTATATAATCATTCAAAATAATTTGAAAATAAGATCAAACAAATGTGATAGAAGAATCATAATTCATACTATTAATAAATAGTATTTGGAATCATTTTGGTATTTTTAATAATATATCTCTAAACCATTTCCTAAATGTTTTAGCCTATATCAAACGTAGAACACATATTTTTTTCTTCATTGATTGAGTAATATATGTCTATTTTTTAGAATTCGAATCAAAACATATGCAGAAAAAAATCTAAACTTTTTATTAATTATATGTATTATATAATCATTCAAAATAATTTGAAAATAAGATCAATGAAATATAATAGAAGAATCATAATTCATATTATTAATTAATAGTATTTGGAATCATTTGGGTCTTTTTAATCATATCTCTCTGAACCATTGCCTAAATGTTTTAGCCTATGTGGAACGTTAAACACATGTTTTTTTCATCGATTGAGTAATATATGTCTATTTTAAAAAATTTGAATCACAACATATGCAGAAAAAATTAAACTTTTTATTAATTATATGTAGTATATAATCATTCAAAATCATTTGAAAATAAGATCAAACAAATATGATAGAAAAATCATAATTCATACTATTAAAGTGCAATATTAGATAAGGAAATAGTTGTGTTTGGTTGTAAGGAAATAAATAGTGTTTGGATGCAAAGATAAAACTATATCTTTTAATTCTCTTTAAATAGTGTTTGGATATCAATATTATATTTATATTACTTAATATAATTTTATTTAATAGGGATCTAATAGTGTTTGGATGCAAAGCTGAAAATATTTTATTTAAGTATTTTTGAAAATCTGTTTGGCAATAGATCCACGAGTACCTCTTTTTTAATAGTATAGAGATTCATCTCTATACTATTAAAAGTGAAGTATATTTGAGTTATCATTGTTTCCAAACACCTCTTAACTTATTCCTACATCCATACAATTTTTATATCAAATAAAAAATAAATATTAAAAGATTTAAATAGTATGAAAACTAACACAAATTTCAACTTTTCTAAAATATCTCTATCTAATTTAAACCAATATACTTGAAAAATATAAATTTCCTTACACCTTTATTTGATCTTATTTTTAAATTATTTTGAATTATTAGATAATACATATAATTAATAAAATTTTAGATTTTTTCTACATATGTTGTGATTCAAATTTTTAAAAACCAACATACCTAAAATGTTTTATGTGTTAGAGTATTATGGGGTATTTTTTGGCATTTTTAGATATTTCAGATAAAATTTACCGAATTCGGTTATAATATACCTAAAAATACCCAAACCGATTAATACCTTGAATATTTTGCATTTTTACTAGTAAAACATTTTTGGACGCGAACCAATCTGAACCCGAATAGAATCAATCCGAACCCGATCCAAATTTTTGTGGATATCTATACGGGTCTAAAATTTCTATACCCGAATGCTCAGACTTTTCGTAAATAATAAATAGGATTAAAATCACATTCTCTTCAAATTTATAGTTGTTGTTTTGGTATTAAGAAATGATGTCAACATATTTTTTTTTTCATTAAATTTAGTTTAAACTAAAATAATTGATCCGCGGTGTACCGCGGGTTCGAATCTAGTTTTTATTACAGTACTATATATCAACATTTTCACTACAAGAAAAATATTCGAAAACCGACGGAAAATCGTATTTTGGCGTAATTTTTTTTTTAAAAACCGACGGAAAACCGACGGATATCTGACACATTTCAAATTAAATAATATTTAATTAATTGTAATTAATATTAATTAATTGTAATTAATTATAATTAATATATAAAATTAATTAATTACAATTAAAATTTAAATAAAAAAATTAAAACATTTTCATCTTCATCTTCATCTTCTTCTTCATCTTCTTCATCTTCTTCATCTTCTTCATCTTCATCTTCTTCTTCTTCTTCTTCTTCTTCTTCTTCTTCTTCTTCTTCTTCTTCTTCTTCTTCTTCTTCTTCTTCTTCTTCTTCTTCTTCTTCTTCTTCTTCTTCTTCTTCTTTTATTTTTTTTTCTTCTAAAATGAGAAATGAATTCGCCGAGAAGAAGTAATATATAAAAACAAATTCCGTCGGAAGTGGCGAAAAAATTAATATTTGCCGGTGTTTTTCGAAAATATTTCGAACATTCGCGCCTATATTTTTGCTATCCGTCGGAAATTTCCGACGGATAGCAAAAAATTTAAACAAATTTAATTCACGCGGACAACTTACGCGGTCAAATTTTCATATTCCGTCGAAAATCCATCGGAAATTTCCGACGGATTTCCGACGGATTTCCGACGGATAATCTAAAAATATAATTAAACTCATATGCAACATATTTAACACATTTGATATAGTATCTGTCGAAAATCCGTCAGAAATTTCCGACGGATTTCTGACGGTTTTGTGGTTTTGTGGTTTTGTGGTCGTTTACGATCCGTTTCTCTTGAAATATGTTTGTAAAAAGATTTGTTACTCATTTCAATGATAAAACACTAACAAATACCTTGTTACATATTAAATATACCAAAATTAGAAAATTTTATTTGTTATGTTTATAAATCATCGCTTAAGTATATGTATCATTGTCTAACATGTAAACATGATTGTATGAATTTTTCTAATTTTGGTATATATGATAGATAACAAGGTTTTTTGGTTTTATTTTTTGATTGAAATGAGTAACATAGGATACTACAAACATATTTCAAGAGAAACGGATCGTAAACGACCACGAAACCACAAACCCGTCAGAAATCCATCGGAAATTTATGACGGATTTCCGACGGTTTTGTGGTTTAACGTGTCTCGTTCTAAGGTTTAGTCTGACATATGACTAGACAAGCCGAAAAACATATTCCGTCAAAATCCGTCGGAAATCCGTCGGTAATCTGTCGGAAATCCGTCGGAAATCGGTCGGAAAATTTCCGACGGATTTCCGACGGAATCGTCAATTTTCATGTCTATCGGAAATACGTCGGGAATCCGTCGGAATTTTCCGACGGATTTATATTCCGTCAGAAATTCCGTCGGTTTTGCGGTAAATTTCTTGTAGTGTTTTTCCTGAATATTTAGACACGTATATAATTACTTTCAATAGTATGATTGAAGAAAACTACAATAGGAAGAAAAACATATTTCTCTAGATGATAAGATTCATATTCTTACATTTATATTTTTTTTTTTATAAAGTTCTTACATTTATATTGAGGTTAATTTGGAACTCAAGTATTTAAAATAAAAATGAAACTCAAAATTATGACTTAATTAAATCATTAATAAATATGGTACATAATCCTCAAATTATTTTTATTTTTTAAATTGAACTTTATCCAAACTACTATAAGTAGTTAAGTACATATCGAAGAGTACATATACTTACTTAAAAAGTGATATATTTGAAATTTATAACGAGAAATTTGGATAGATCCAAAATACATATGTTTTAATTTATATAATTTAAAAATAGCCAGTACATTCAAAATAATTATTTATTTTTTTCTATAAAATACTATTAGAATAAATTATTATTATTTAAAAAATTTCAACTACAAATAAAATAACAACACTAATCTGTGTCGAGAAATATATGTGTCCACACACACACACACATATATATATATATATATATGTTAAAAATATGTTTATTAATGTAATATGATAGTTTATATATCGATTATGTTTGTATAAATACTAATAGGCTAATTAATAAATTGTATTGTTGGTTGACAAAATTTAATTATATTAAACGACAAAATAACAGGATAATCTGTGTCCAAGAAGATGATATGTATACATAATTGTGCGACGACAGTTACACCAAAGAGCAAATGTATTAAGCTAATAAGAATCAATGAAAAGAAATATTCATATGGAGATGAAAAAAATGAGTCATAGTATCGACATAATTAGAGGTTAACTTTAGAGCTGTCAATCCCGACCGCAGCCCGCAGGCCATGCCCGATAAGTACTGTTGCGGGGCGGGTTTGGACACTAAAATTCTTGTCCATGAATCAGTGGGCCAAGTGGGCATGACCAGGCGGATTTTTGGATTTTGCGGGTTGAACCGCTGCGGGTTTGCGGGCGGTCTGCGATTTGAAGCTTCTCTCTGGTGTAGAGGCCAGCCAATTCATCTTCCTAACAGTAAAAGAAGAAGACACTGAGCTGATCAGGGATCACATTGGAGAGTTGAGACTTTTGCAACAGGAAAAACAGAATCTGCAGCAGCAATAGCAACCTCATTTACAAACTTTTGAATCCAAACATGTTTAATGTTGTTTAAGAGTTCTCAATCAGTATAGAGCAACAAAAAAAACACTGAATATCAAATCAAACATTCAAATCAAAACTTGTTTAATGTTGTAGTATCCATTAGACACTGCATCGGTTTTTGCAGAGCCCAAAACTCAGTGCAACATCACCAAAAGATTAGCTAAGCCTTTTAGCTTAATTCATCTTTATTTATGTTTTATTTACCAAGTGTAATGTTGTTTTATCGACTTCTTAGCAAAAAATTTTCTTTCATTTCAAAACAGAACCATGATCATTAATATCTCATCACAATTCACAAGCGACAACTATCATAATTCTAACAAAAACATAATCAAAAAGCAACACAAATGGCTTCATAGTTAAGAAACGAAAATGCTCTCTTTCAAACTTTGTAACACAAGCCTCTCTTATTCTTAACAATCTTGAAGCTTCCGAACAGTATAAAGAGAAACCACTGACCTGAAGAGAAGCTTCATAAATGTAGTCCAAACAAACAAAAGCAGCAATTTTCTTTCCATTCTTGATAAGCTGAACTGCAAAACCAAACACGAGTCTTTTCAATTTCAACATCAACAATCAACATTCAAAAACTAAATTGAAATTATCTCTAATATTCACAAGAAAAACAGAACCATGATCTCTAATATCTCATCACAACTCACAAGTGAAAACTATCATAATTACATCAAACACAAAATAAAAAAGCATCACAGATAAGAATTGAAAATCTAAGCTGCCTTTTGTAAACTAATCCTCTTCGTTGCCAAATGTTTTATCAACACAGTTACACAAACATTGCATTCAATTCAGACTACATTGTTCTGTAATTTTATAATGCAAACCAAATTCTTAACTAATGAATCTATCTATGCACAAGAATTGAAGAACACTGAATTGGTCTTTTATCAGAGAATGGTAATGCAAAAAATTACCACTTCCATCAACATTTTGATCTCTGGTTCTAAGCAATGTATACTTTCTTATTGGTTATGGTGGTAAGAAAGTTAAGAGCATCAATGAAGAATCTGGAACTGCAAAACTTGTTTTCAAAACAAATTCGAATCAAAACTTTTTCAAATATAAGAACTCAATCTTTGATGCTAAAGATAAAGATAAAGAGAACAACCTAGAAGCTGTAACCGAAACCAAAAACTAAGCAATCACTAGCAAGTAGCAATATTTCTCCCTTTTGAAGTAAAATTCATAACCAATCTTGAAAAAAGAAAACGTATAGTTTTCAGTGACTTGGAGAAACAGAAGTCTTATGAGCTATCAAACAAGGAACTAGATCAATAAAATAAATACATGTTTCTCAATTTCCTTGATCAAACAGTACATAAGTGCTAATTCCAGCATTGTTAATGCCAATGTCTAGTGTTCCAAATGAAGCTAAGTGCTTCTTGAAAGCAGCCAACACTGATAAATACAAAATTCTGCAAACAACAATAAGCAATGACAAGTTTAACATATTAAACTATAGGAGAATATTAGACGAGCTCAAATGGAAAAGGAGAGCCAACTCTGACCAGTGCTTATAAGCTCAGAAACTTATAAATGATTGAGCTTCAGCTACTTTGGCAAAGTCTTCCTCGACAAATCCTCGGGAAGTGAGAGCAAGAGTACCTGAAAATAACAATGGCATGGGATTTCAAGAAAAGCTCTATTCGCATACCAAATAAAACAAAAGTGTAAGCATGAATTATACACATTCTGATTCCAACAAGAACCATAGCAAAAACATGATCTTAGGAGTTCAAGAACTCAAGCCAAACAATAATTTAATTCATATCAACCTAGAATCTGTAACCAAAACGAAAACCAAAACTAAAACCTAAGTAATCACTAGCAACAATTAATTTGATATCGATCAAAATTCAAGATTCATAAAAATTCAATCGATTTCAACTAATTTCAGAGATTAACAAACATGCAAAATGGTAAATCTTGAATAGGAGTTCGATCAAGAGATTACATTCGATTTCAATCGATTAAAACCTCCAATTATCGAAAATGAAGAATCAATCGATCAACACAAGAAGAACTAACCATCTATCGATCAACATAAGAAGAAGAAGAACATGCCTGCGGGCCGACCCGTATACCCGCTATTCTATGCGGGGTGGGTTTGGACATGTGATTTCTTGTCTGCAGTCCTTCGCGGGCACACCCGCAGCGGTCTGAGGTGATGGCGTCTCCGGCGGGCTTGTCCAGGTGATCGCGGACATGCCTGTCTGACAGCTCTAGTTGACTTAACATCTTTAAGCTTCATTAGTAGAGTCAACTTGTGTGCTCTATAGGTCCGTACATTTTGTGTCGATATTCTTTCGCCATTCTTTTTGAAAAGAAATATTCTTTGTCTTATAGTATGCATCTTTTCTATTTTCAATTATTTAAAATATTCTTGTAAAGCAGGCTACTACCCGTGACGACGTGTCTGAACCAGTCTAATTTAATTGAAAAACCAATACCAACTCTAACTTGAGTTCCACAAGAACAAATATATAATAACATAATTTAGTGTTGGTAAACTTACAAACTTAATTAAAATTCTTTTAAAGAAAAATGATTTTTATTAGAAAAGTAAAAATGATTTTAATTCGAATACCAACGAAATAACAGATTATTTTATCATGTTTTAAATTTCAAACTAATATATCATATCAAAGTTATGTATGGATTTAGTATAATGTTTAATTAAGAGATGAGCAAATTGGTTTGTTGTACGTAGGAATTGAAAAATGCGGTTCACAACAGTAATCCATTGTTTCTGAGCTTATTATCCATAAAATAATAAAAGAACTTTGATTTTAACCAATGTTCAAACAAAATCTAGGCGCTAAATGAACAATTTCGAGTTGACTTAACGTTTAGGAAATACATCAGAGACTAATCAAGGATTTATTAGAGATTTTTACATATTATTATATATTTTGTAAATTTTTAGTATTTACAGTAAGATAGAATATCAAAAATATATGTATTTAATATAATGTTTAAATTTTTTTATCTTACAAATATATTAGGCGATCCATTAATTCATTAATTATAACCAGTATAATATAGTTCTAATGAATTAATAAATTAATGAATCACCAAATATATATATGAAATGTCCATGCTCTGTAGATTAGAACTATATTTCCTATAGAGCATGGCCATTTCATAGATATCAGGCGAACCATTAATTCATTAGAATTATATTTCCTAGCAGTTAAACAATGAGGCTAATATTTTATTTTTTACATCATTTGGATTGACATGGCCTGTTTCATAATTCAATTCTTATTACAGGTGATACCGTAACCTATTTGAATCAAACTCCGGTAGAAAAATTGTAGAAGTTGACCGTTAAACACTTGGCTAAAGGCAATTTCTCTTAGTGTGTTAATAGTATTCACTAGAAGAAAGATAAGCTACAGCAAAAGTAATTCAGCGAAATGGTGTTCACTATAGTTGTTCTTTGGAAAGTGTGCTTGTCATGTCTTATCACCAGCTGGTTGTACACAATTAGATGTGAATGTTCATGCGTTTAAAGTGTGCTTACTCGAAGGTGTGATGTTCCTGATAGTTGATATGTGGGAGGCCACATTCGTTTTGTCTTCGTATCATATTGTGATTCATCTGTTCCTGATAACCGAAATTTATACCTATTAACAACTACTAATGTTAGTATTGCTTAATTAACTACTAATTAATGAGAATTTCTCAAAAAGTAGAGATGAATGTAGAGCCCCAGTGAAAAAATTCTCAAATATATAACAATACTATTAATATGAGATAATTACCATTGGAGTAGCTCTAAAAAGCTATTGACCCTTTTTTTTTGTTTTCTATCAAAATATTCTTGATGAATAAATAAACCGGCAGACGAGATACACAATCATAAGTTGAATTTTTTTTTATGATTGGTTTAATGCGTTCAATATCTTGTTAATGAATAGACAAACATAGACAAAACATTTTAGCACAGTTATATTATATTTATGTACGTATATATATACACACCGATACTTCCATTTACATACCAACATTTCTTCTTCTTTTCAGAGCTGTAGTAGTAGTGGTATCTGGAAAGAGTATCTCACATTTATCAATATATATATAATAATATTTTATTTAGAGAGTCTCTCAATAAATGGAGAAACTCGTCTAATAATTTTTGTATAAAAAAACTTTAGTGAGAGTTTCTCAACTTTATTAGAAATTTATATATTTTAATATTGTTATTTAGCGAGAGTTTCTCAAGCAGTTAAACAAGGCTTACACGATGCTTAACTCGCCGTGTCTGACGTCAGAAGCATGGGAATTTCCGTTCACCGGCTTTATTGCGATGATCGCTGCGATCTTGACGCTATCCGTCGTTACATTTGCCACTTCGAGTTTCTATAAATCGCATTGCAAAGCGTCGAAGAGGATCGCCGATGGAGAATCTGCTGAGTCCGGTGAGACCACCGTCGACTCTGCCAAGATTCAGATTCTCCGGACTAGAGTTATTGCACAGGTTAGTTGAGCTCCACGTTTAACTATCATAGCGTTAGCGTTTACTCGTTTAAAGTATATATTTATATAAAAAAACATTTGTACCTTTAACAATTTTTTTTAAAATAGAACGTTTCTGATTTTTTTTTTTTTTTTTGATAGAGAAAGATGAATGTGCAATTCCATTTCCATAGTCGTTCTGATAGGACTTGTATTCGAATATGATTGTAAATGGAAACGCCAATTAAAATATTTAAAAAAATAAATAAGAGATTTTTGTTAAAAAGGAACAAATTATTGTGTTGTTTATTTAAATTTAACATAATAAATTAACACATATGTGAAAGCAAACCTAAACAAGAAAAATAACATCTTTTATTTGTGGATGACAGTCTATTCCTATGCAAAGAAACATTTAAAGAAGCTTTGGAGATTAAAAGATGTCTGAAGATATATAGAGATGTTTCTGGGCAAGAAATAAATTTTCTAAAGTCTTTGATCACGTTTGGGGAGAAGATTGAACCTAATATGAGAACTCTCGTTGGTGAGTATATGGGTATATCTAAACAAGGAGGAGCTGGGATGTATCTAGCTAGGGCTTCCGAAATGTTTTAATGGTTCTAAACGAGAAAATCTTGCATACATCACAGATAAGCTTAAGGCAAGGTTGAGTAATTGGTATTCTAAAACATTATCGTTGGGAGGAAAAGAGTTATTGCTAAAATCACTGGCTATGGCTTTACCTATCTATGCGATGTCTTGTTTCCAGTTAACAAAAGACCAATGTGGAAAGATCACGAGTGCAATATCTAGTTTTTGGTGGAACTCGTGTGAAGATAAACACAAAATGCATTGGATTTCTTGGGAAAAGATGTGTAAGCTAAGGAGGATGGTGGTTTGGGTTTTCGAGATATTAGTAATTTTAACCAAGCGCTTTTGGCCAAACAAGCTTGGTGATTACTATCAGAACCGACATCATTGATCTCTAGGATTTAGAAGGGGCGGTATTATGCTAAGCAAGGTTTCTTAGAAGCAGGGGATGGATATAGACCCTCATATGCATGGCGTAGCATTCTTCATGGTAGAGAGTTGTTGGAGAAAGGGTTGATGAAAGTCATTGGAGATGGAAAGGATATGGATGTCTGGTGTGACAAATGGATTTTTGACGGTGATCCTCGTCGCCCTATTAATGTACAACGATCAATGGATCTGTATCTCAAAGTGGCCGACTTAATACAAGAGGATGGGTCATGGGATATACCTAAACTACAACTATTAATATCCCCAGCAGATGTTTCAAGAATCTCTTACCTGCCAAATATTGAAGTGAAGGATGGTTATATTTGGGCATATACAAAGTCTGGAGGTTACACAGTGAAGAGTGGTAATTGGTTGGTGTCTAAACCATTACCTGGAGAAAGTTCGGTGAGTTTAGGAGGAGTGGAGTTGGTAGAGTTGAAAGCAAAGGTATGGAAGTTTCAAACTTTACCCAAGATACGGATGTTTCTATGGCGAGCCTTATCTGGAGCTCTGGCTGTAGCTGATTGCATGAATGGCCATGGGATCAAAGTGCCATTGAACTGTAAGGTTTGTAATCAACAGCCAGAAACTGTAAGGTTTGTAATCAACAGCCAGAAACTGTAAGTCATATCCTTTTCCTGTGCACGGCAGCAAAAGCTGTTTGGGATAACAGTAACCTTCCCTTACAAGCAACCGGTTTTGCCTCAAATATTTGTGATAATGTTAGATACATCATTAATCTAATGGAAGATGTGACGATTGAGGAGAAACTACGGACTGCCATTCCATGGTTCTTGTGGGGTTTATGGAAACACAGGAATGTGGTAGTTTTTGAAGGCAAGCATGAAGATATTAATGTGCTTTTATCTTCAGCGATGGAAGGATCAGAGCTCTGGTTGAAACAACAAGAGGAAGAGAGATTGGAACGCAACATATCTCAGGTGAACGTGCAAGGTTTGAACAAGCGCTGGGTCAGACTACCAGGAGGAGTTGTGAAGTGCAATGTTTTCTTCGTCTTGGTGTAATCCATCTTCTATGTGTGGCAGTGGATGGTTAGTTCATAATCATTTTGGGCAAGCTGTTTTTCATGCTCGAGAGGCATTTACTCCGGTTTCATGTAGACTTGCTGCAGACCTTCGATGTTTTATTTGGTTGCTCAGGAGTCTAAAGGATCTACATATAGGTTCTTCTGAAATTTGGGTGGAGTCTGTGAGTGCGATGGAAGCCATTACGAACAGATGCAAATGGCCAAGGTTTAGGATATTCATGGACCAGATCCATCACATTCTTAATGAGTGTCCAGGTTTCATGTTCTGCATATCTTCGTCTCAGTCAAACTCTATAGCACGGGACATTGGATGACGTGTAACACGGGAAGGACATTTCAATTCTTACTTATCAATTGGAGGACTCGCTTGGCTTCATAATCAAATCGAAGATGAACGGCGTAGCTCATGTCCCTTTTGATATTTTGCTTTGTTTAAGCGTGTTATTGCTCTGTTTCTATTTTTTACTCTGTTTCGGTATTATTTCAATAATAAGATGACAAAAAAAAAGATAGATGATTATTTTAATCATTTGAATTTTTGAAAGATTTCATTTGGTAATTTACTAATAACTAATGACTAAAAAAAAGATATGGATTTGAAAAATTGGTTCAAGTATCCCAAATCAGGCAATCAAGTTGAAAATTTAGCTCAATCAAGTTGTTTTCTTGGTAAGCCACTCTCTCGTTTTGGTAGGAAAATGATTAGAAGCAAACAAAATTCAAACATACTCTTTCATTAGTAAATGAATAAATACTCCTTCTACTATATCCAACTAACAGGGATGTTAATTTAGGTAAACCTAACCCATAAAAACGCATCTCATTTAAACCCAAACCCATTTAAACCCATTTAAACCCATTTAATTTGTAACCCATTTAAATCCACCTCATTTAATTCCACCCCATTTAAACCTATTTAAATAAAACTAACCCATTTAAATCCATTGAACCCCATATAAGCTATATGTTAAGTAACCCATCGTTAACAAAAAATAGCAAAAGCCCTGAAAAAAATCTGCATAACTGAGTCACAAAGTGCAGTAAGATTTGAAGTGAAACCTTAGGAGCAAGAAACTCTCCAGATCCAACAAGCCGCTGCTGCCAACTTTGCATAGCACGAGTTGCAGAATCTCTTCGTACCCTGCCTGATCTTGACTGACCTGAAGGTCCTGCACCTTGGTGCTACTTGCCTACATCAAAAATGGAGGCACATGAATTTTCGTTTAAATAAATGCTGAAACATCTCTCTTAAGTTGTCATTACCACAATAGATTAACAAGTAGTAGATAGTTTTCTTTAATTTTCACAGAGCTAGATCGAGCTGATATCCTCATCCTAACTTCCAAATATACCAGACATTCCATATATTCAACAGAGACCAATATCCAAAAGCAAAAAAGATACATTTTTAGGGGGAATTCTTACCCCTTTCTCGAGGCTGGGAGACAAAATGAATGCTGAACCTTAAGTGTTTTTCGTACTCCAAAAGTGCTTGCAATTGAAACAAAGACACCAATCATAATGTACCTATACCTATATGATAAGATAGAAACAAAAATATCAGTGCATTCAAAATGCCAAAAGAACTAGTCCAAAATAAACTTCCATAAGACCTACCTAGGCAAGACATAGAACCAAACTAACTATTATAGCATTTGTACAAACCATGAATTGGGAAGTCAAGCTGCGCAACACAGACATTGAAATGTCAATGGTCACTCATAAAAAAAAATGTAACGCAACTATAATTAGGTGGATGTAAACTTTTCCTTTTACCAGTTTTAAAAGAAACAATTTAACAATTATAGAACTAGGGTAGAAAATTAGAAACTGAAATATTAATCAAAGTATAGACTTTGCCTAATTTTTAGACGAGGTCATACATAAACTGAGAGATTTGTATCAGGCAACAGTTCGACTAAAATTATAAACTCATTCTAAGATGTGTTAATATCAAAACTAAGGCATTTGAATAGGCTGTAATGAAATAAATACATGTCGATAGGTGTTTAGAAGATGAATCCCATGATGACCTTTCACTCCACTAAGTACTCTCTGAAAAGAAGGGAAACAAAACGTAATAAGGCATAAAAATTAATTCTTGGGTTTTAGAGGAAACAATAATATATCAAAATAAGCAACGAAGGAAATTGATTGAAAATTTTGAAACCTAAATTGATAAAGCTATGAATAATCAAACATGTTATAATGAAAGAAAGACAAAACGAAAGCAAATTGTCTGAAACTCTAATCAGAGAAATTGCAGAATCGAAGATAAACAAAGGTTCAAAATTGAAACATGATGAGTATCAGCGACAAAATCGATCCTGAAGATTTTGAAACCCAGATTCGATGAAGTTGTGAAGAATCAATCAAAATAACTTTATAAGTTGTTCCGATTCACAAGAATATTCGCCATTTTCATAGCAACCAAACAAAGAAGAAAGAAGAAAACCAAGTAAACAAAAGAGAGAGTGAGGAGTAAGATGTAAATCTTCCTTACCAAACGCAGTCTCAAATCAAATCAAACATCCATTGTAGCAAAAATTGAAGAGGAGGAAGAAGAAGAATTAGGGTTTTTTTTTTTTTTTTTTGATTTGGGGTTTCTGATGGATTGATTTTCGATCTATTTAATATAAAAAAAAGTATAAATGGGTTAAATGGTTAACCCATTAACTTATGTTAAAACTCATTTAATAAATGGGTTAAAATGGGTTAATCCATTTAAACCCATATAAATTTAATAGGTAAATGAGTTTATATGGGTTCAATTTTATCTAATGTACCCATTTATTAAATGGGTTTGAAAACCCAAATTAACATCCCTACCAACAAGTATTCTTTTTAAAATTATAGTAAAAATACACCAGAATAACTCTAATCTTAATGTTAATTGCTAGACTAAACTTCTAAAAATGATCTAACTAGTTTAATCTTAATCTTTTGTCAAAAGACGAAAATGCCATTTACATTTTTAATGAAATTTAAATGTATAATTAATTATTAATTTAGAAAAAAAATTGAAACAAAAATTGAATTAACTTTTGGAGAAAATTAGAAAATTAAAACAATTATTCTCTTCTTCTTCCATTTACGATGCACAAAAAAAACCAACCCTAAAAAAAACAGTCTTCGCCGTTTGAGAAACTCAGAACCACCGCCCACTTTCTGGTCACCGTCACCACCGGCATGAGGTAGCCAACAGCCGATCCGACTGTGGTTGCTACACCGCTGGAACTGCAAACTCTGAAACCCCTCAAAATTGACTTGAGAACCCTAAAAAATTCCATACCAAAATCTACAAACTCGCCTGAACTCCTCGTTGTGATGGTCAGGTTGGTCCTAGGTGGTTTTGTCCTAGTTGTAACTTCAGATTTGAGACGGTGCAATTCTATGAGTAGGATTCCGATCTAGAGCCTGATACACCTGCTATTCAGCCTACTGATTCAGCTACAAGAACTGAGAAAACAGGTTCATAGAAATTTCTTAAATGTGTCTCTTTGTGTGTTCTACTTCAGAACGTTTTCTCTAGCTGCAAATGTTTTTGTCTCTCAGATTTAAGAGAGTGAATGTTTTACTGCAGGAAACGGTAAAATTGGATCTAAAGTCATTATCGTGATAGTCATCTCAATAGTTCTTGTTGTGTTAGTTGCAATTTGCATATGCTTGGTCTTGAGGTGGAAGAAGAAAAAGTCCGGAGATAGAAACAAAGGTAACACAATATAATGGTCTTCTTCTTGTCTAAAAAAATAAAGTATGAATCCTGACAACTATTGTTCTTTGAAAAGCGTCTTTGTGAGGATCAAATGCAGAGGATGAATCCTCAGATTCGTTGCTAGTTGACTTCGAAACTCTAAAGGAAGCAACATATAACTTTTCACCAGAAAACGAACTTGGACGTGGAGGGTTTGGTTCAGTTTATAAGGTATGTTTCTTTGAGCAAACTTCTTAACTGTAACTTTGGTTTGTCTTGATAGATTTATAAACTCTGTATTATGCAATTTCTCTGGGTGTGTACGCGCGTGGGCAAGAAATCGCAGTGAAAAGATTCTCGTGTACTTCTGGACAAGGAGACATTGAATTCAAGAACGAAATTTTACTACTTGCAAAGCTTCAACATAGGAACTGGGTTAGGCCTTTATATTTTTGCATACAAGGAGAAGAAAGACTCCTTGTCTATGAGTTCATCAGGAACTCTAGTCTTAAAAAATTCATCTTTGGTAATCTTTTTCCGCCAGTAGCTCCATGTGATCCTACCATTCGCAAACCCGGGTTGGGGTTGGTTCTGATAAATCAGAAAGTTGTTGGGGGTGTAATCGTTGAATTCAGAAGTTAAGGGTTGATTTGATTAAATCCAGAAGTTGCAGTCGGGTTTAATTGATAATTTCGGAAGTTTGGGGCTAATTTGTAATTTCGGAAAGTTAAGGAGCAAATTGATCGAATTGAAAGTTTTTCGAAGGGGTTAAATTGATCGGATAAATAGTTTTGGGGTCAATTGCAAAAGTGCAAGAAATTGGAGGACTGGTCGGTGTAATAAGGAAAGTTCGATACACATATATGTATGTGCGTGTGTATCGTCTCCTTCGATGAAACCTAGCCGCCTCCGAAGTGGAAAGAAAAGAAGGCTGAGTTTTTGAGGTGCCATTGACGTGAAGGTTAGTGTGGAGAGCAAGAGAGAAGACGGAGTTGGTGGCGTTGATCGTTGATCGTTGATCGTGCCGTCATTGGAGTTCGTTGCCGTGTGTGAGAAGCTTGAGTCGCACTTCATCTCTCACGGTACAGATCTCTCTCTCTCGCCAACTCTGTAAGGAACTGTTCCTTTTTATTGTCGTTATCGTTTGGATCGGATCCGTGATCGCCACGTCTTGTGGATGACTTCACGGGGGCTGCGGCGGTGACGAACGTAGAACGGAGGCATGATGGGGGTTTTGGGTGGTGATGGTTTCGTCGTCGCCGTGTTGATTAGAGCTGATCGGTGGCGTTGTCATCGCGTTGGGAGGTGGTGGTTAGGTGTGAGACCGGAGACGCGATGTCGGGGGTGGTGTGACGTAAGTCACGGCGGTGTGGCGTGAGACGTGAAGAGTACGGCGGTGGTGACGCATTGATGATCGGTGATCGTGTGATGTGAGACGTTGAGGCGGGGTGTTGGATGTGTTGGCTGAAGTTGTTGTGTCGGTGTGTTGATCGTGATCGGAGAGTCGGTGGCGACATTGGTGGTGTTGGAGTTGTAGGTTTTGGTCACGAAGAAGAAGACATGTGACTTTTGTCCTTTTGTGATTATTGAAGTGGTGTAGTTAGTTTTTAGTTGCTTGGTGATTAAGTCTTAATATTTTATTATCTTTCTAGGTCTGCGTTTGGGAAACTTAGGGTTTATTTATCCCGGGGAGTTTCGAAAAATTACATATTTTGTCGCAGAAATTTTTGTGCTTGGCTAAGGTGAGTGCAGGACCATAAGCTTATCTAAATGATTTAAATATTTAATGTGTTTTGCATGAATATAGGTCGTGTATGATTTCGGGTGGATCTAGATCGAGTGTTCGTGAAATGGTTGATTTAATGTGGTATTTCGTGTTTTAATACGTTAAATATTTTTAAATCGTTTGTGTGTATAGCTTGTAGATGGGAGGATTGCCTCACTAAGTATTTATCGAAATACTTATGCATCTCCTTTTATTTGATGCAGGAAAAAAAAAAATGTGACCGTGGGATCATGGCGAGGAAGAGGGGATGATCTAGAACTCGGTTGAGGTTTTTATGGTTCATTTTGTTTAATTCGAATAATTGTTGAATTGTTGCGAATAATTTATTTTTAGGATTTTTGGAGTTAAAATCATGTTAGAAATTTGGTTAAATTATTTAAATAATTTTGAAAGTAATGTGACTTAAGTTTCTAATTTTGGGTAATTAATTGTGGTGATTTTAATCATGTTTAATCAATGAATTAATTTATGGTTGAGTTTTTGTGTGATTATTTGACGGTTTAAGTTGGCTAAATTGAATTATTTAATTTAATTGAAATTGAGAGATTTTAATATTTATGGGAATATTATTATTTGTTTAAAAAAAAAAAAAAAGGTGCGGTCGTTTTAGAATTCAAGAACAAAATTTTACTACTTGCAAAGCTTCAACATAGGAACTAGGTTAGGCCTTTAGATTTTTGCATACAAGGAGAAGAAAGACTCCTTGTCTATGAGTTCATTAGGAACTCTAGTCTTAAAAAATTCATCTTTGGTAATCTTTTTCCGCCGGTAGCTCCATGTGATCCTACCATTCTTTTATTTTCTTTTTCCATTATGTGTTGGTTGATCTTTGCGTCCGTTGCAGATCTTGAGAAGCGTAACCTTTTGGATTGGGGAATGCGATACAAAATGATAGGAGCAGTTGCTAAAGGACTTCTTTATATTCATGAAGACTTTCGTTACCGGATTATTCACCGTGACCTTAAAGCTAGCAACATTCTTTTGGACCAAGAAATGAATCCGAAAATCGCAGATTTTGGATTAGCTAAACTCTTAGACACTGACCAAACTTCGACAAATTGATTCACTAGTAGAATTGCAGGAACTTTGAAAGTAAGTTCATTGTGCTAAATGAATTTGTAATTCTGTTTGCTTCTCAAGGTATGGAGATGTTGGAGAGAAGACATTATACAAAGCGTGATCGATCCGAGTTTAACTACAGGATCAAGAAACGAGATTTTGAGATGCATACACATTGGTCATTTATGTGTTCAAGAAAGTTCAGCAAATAGACCAACGATGGATTCGGTTGCTCTTATGCTCAATTGCTATTCATGTACTCTCCCAACGCCTTCAAGGCCTACGTTTTTTGTTAAAATCTACGACCACTACTATATGCAACAAAACTCTGCTACAACTATAAAATAAAATCTGCGGGGAAAACAAATCTGCCATATAAAATCTGTGGAAAAAATAAAATCTACCGTTGAAATTGTTCCATGCTAAATAAAGGGAAAATCTACTGCCTCACAATCGATCTCAGAAAATAAATCTACAATGAATTTAAAAAATCTGCGATGAATTCAAAACTCTACCACCACTATGAAATGTAACTCTGTGTAGAAAATAAAATCTGCAATACAAATCTGCGGTACAAATTAAAATCTGTCATTCAAACAAATCTACCATAATATAGAGTCGCAGATTTTTTAGTCACTAGTGGCAATGTCGTAAATATGAGGTATTTTTTTGAAAATAAATCTGATGTGACATTAATTGATAATGACACTTTTGTAATTAGGTTTTTTCTAACACATGATTTCAGGGATATGAATGTTATCAAAATAACTCATTTAACCTTAAATTTTTCAAAATTAAACTAGCAATTAAAATACTAATTAGTATTACTCTAGCTTTTCTCCCAAAATTATAAGGACAAAATGAGTACTATTTCTTAAGGACAGCAGGAAGTAAGTATATAATAATCGTTGACTCAAATGTCATCTCATGATTTTTTACTAATGACAGCAAGAAGTGAGTATTAATATTTTTAAATATGTGTTTACAGGACATTATAATAATAGTTGCTTCAAATTTAAATATATCTCGATAATTAAGGAAAAAGAAGAACTTAAAACGATCTGTGTAATTGTATCTTACAAACCTTACAAATCACTATATGCTTTAAATAAGCAAGGAAAATTGCCGATCTATGAAGAAGATAAGAATGAAACAAACCGTATTAAGAAAAAAGCCTCTATTTTCACGTCTAATCGTCGGTATTGTGTCCAAATCTCTAGGCCACCCCACAAGGCTTGATTCAATAATCTGAACATCTTCTTGAACTCGTCAAGAAATTAAAACATTTGTGTACATTCCCGTGGCGTTACTTATTGCAGAGTCTTCAAATGATGGTGGTAGTTACAGATAGGTACAAAGAGAATGCATAAGAAGTTGTATTGAAGAATGGTTGGATTTGTCCCAAATGCAGGGGCGATTGCAATTGTAATTTTTCGTAGTAAGTAAAAATCATTCATTACATTGACTTTGCAAGGATTATATGTTTTAGAGGTCATTTTGTAAATTTCTGAACTGATTTCTTTTCCCAGGAAGAAATGAGTTCAGAAGCCTACCGAGATATTATGAGATATGGCTGAAGCAATTGGATTTTCTTCTATATCTGACCTTCAAACTAATAGCTCTAACAAATATAATTTAGGAAGAAGGTTAAACCGGTAAATGCTGTTTCCAATCGAGATCCTCATTGTGTTATATATGGTAGCTTTGAGCCTTATCTTGTGTGCTTTTGTGATTATGTGGTAATCTGCAGGAAGATGTCGTAGCTTCACCAAAAAATCTCAAGGTTTGTGGCTCTTTCGTTTCTATGCTCCTGTGTTTGCTCGAGACTATCTTTGAATTTGACATACTAGGACTCTGTTGATTGTCTAGATTACTTTTACGAAATTGAAGTTCTATTTGTATCTGCTTTTTTGCAAAACAAATTCATTCAGATTCAAGCGATGAATCAGGTTGTTTTCTGATTTTCTCATGAGATTTTGTTTTCTTCTTGGGTATCAGAAGATAGTCGTAAGCAGATACATCATTTTTAGAGAAGAAGCTTCAAGAGATTGGTGAAATCTTCAACATCTGATTGCTTTGTGCCGGGTCAGGTAATGCTCTTTTATATTCTTGGTTTTGTGATTCTCTATGTTTATTTTTGTATGTAAAGTTGGAGGCATACGCTCTAGAGAAGAAACATTTAATCTTCATCCAAGAGGCAATTGAGCCAATCCCTGAAGAATGACAATGCTACGGTAAGATATTTTCACTTCTTTCAGAGATAATCCAAATGAGGCTACATGTGTTCAAGAGCTTCAAAGGAAACATTTCACTAGCATATGTTTATTCGGGAAATTAATGCTTGGTTTGGTTAAAACTCTGTGAAATTGCAGGAAAACTTTAAAACTTTGCAAGCGGAGAGTTAAAAAAACGTCAAGTTTATTTGACTGTGACACTAAGCTTGATGACTAACCCAAGAGTTTTTACAAGAAATATTTGGCAAAGTTTTGTTTTGAATAAATAGTTTTGTCAATAAAATATAATATATACATGCTATGTAAAAATTATGGTTATTTAAATGAAAATTTATGGCTTCTGTTTTCTTAAAGCAAATATATAATATTACAGAGATTAAATTTCAAATATTTAAATCTCTTAAAGAGAACAACCACAATAAACCAGGATTAGTATATATTGACACTTTTATAGTAAAATTCATTTCGATATTTTGTATAATATAGTCCAAATATTCTAATTAAGAACATCAAAAATATATTTTTTAGTACCCAAAAAATAGCAATGATATAAATATTTTGAGTTTTAACTAATTTATTTTAGGGTTACCAAATTGTTTTATTTATTTTAGGGTTAGATCATCTAGAAAACTTAGTATATATATATATATATATATATATATAACTTCAATTTCTTAGAAATATATCACGGGTTATTAAAACAAAATTACAGGTTAATTTAATAGTCACAGGTTAATTAAAATATATAATTTATATTTTGATTAATGTATATATATAATATATATATATATATAATCTTATACTCCCTTTGTTCCTAAAATATTGATGTTATAGCATTTTTTAATTATGAGCCATTAAACAAATGTTATATAATTTCATAACATAATTTTTTCCCAAAAAAAATAAAATATGTTATATATATTCATGATGAAAAATACACAATTCCAAAACCACTCAAACCAACATCAATATACTTGCCAAAAACACTTTATTTTATAACTACTTAACTTCATTGACAAAATTAAATCTGGATAAGTAAACTTCTTCACAAAATATATAAACTCTTGAAACACCAAAAAACATATAATATAAATAACTACAAGCAAACAACAAATCTAAATATATATATTTTTAATTAAATCTATATTTATTACAGTAAAAATTTAAATTAAAACATTTGCCCCACAATGTATCACGGGTCAACTACTAGTGTTTTAATATAAAAAATGTTTTATGCTTGAGTTGTATTTACAATCGAACGATTTCGTTCGTTTATATAAAAATAAAAAAAATAAGTTATTGTGCTCACATAGTGATGGTGAACTCCATATAAAATAATATTATACGTATAATATATAACATGTGTTTGCGTATAATTTTGAAAATATGAACAACACTTTTATTTTTTTTTCCTTTCGTAACATACTGGATATTCATCGAAAATATCCAAAAGTAAAATCCAGGTTTTAAAATTGAAAAGTTTTGAAAGTTAGTAGCGATTATGTGATACGAAATGAAAAAAATATTTCCATTTCCAGAAGAGATTAATAAAGAAAAGAAAAAAAAAAGGACGAAAATTATCTTCCCGCCATCTGTATGGTAAGTAATCAAAGCTTTTGCTTTACTTTATCCTCTATCTTCCTCTCGTCTCTCCCATGGCTTCTTCTTCTTCTCTACCTCTTTCTCTCTCGTTTCCACTCCGATCTCGAACTCGAACTCTACCTTTCCGATGCTCTCCTCTCTTTCTCTCTCTCTCTACTTCCGTAATTTGCTTCTCCACTCAAAATCCCTCCGACTACAACCGCGAAGAAGTCCGGTGGCTCCGGGAAGAGCAAAGATGGATTCGCGAGGAGCAACGATGGCTTAGAGAAGAACAACGTTGGATACGCGAGCGTGAATCACTGTTAAGGGAGATTTCAGATCTACAGCTCCGAATCCAATCCCTAGAATCTCGAAATTCGCAATTAGGAAGTTCCGTTCCCGATACGATTTCGAACATCGCTGCTTTGCTTCAGGTTTTGAAGGAGAAGAATCGGATTTCAGAGAGTGGATTTAGTACTACGCCGATGGTATTGGAGAATACAATAGAACCTGAACCCGAACCTGAGGAAGTAGAGGAAGAAGAGAAGCGGATGATTGTTGAAGAGAAAGTTAGGGTTTCGGAGCCGATGAAGAAGAAGAAGAAGAAGAAGAAGAAGAGAAGAACATTGAAGGTTGGAAGCGAAGGCGACGATGTTCAAGCTATGCAGGTCTGCTAAAATTTTAGAACAAAGGCGAGTAAATCTATCATCATCACTGGAAAATAAAAAACCTAAAATTGATTGAAATTGAAAGATTAGGTTTAAGTGTTTGTTGATTAGAAATTAGATTAAAACTCACAACTTTGAGATTGATTTTAGTTAATAAGTGTTTGGATAATGTTTTCTTTTTTTGATGATTTCTTTTGTTTTCTCTATGTGATAGGAAGCTCTGATGAAATTAGGATTCTATTCTGGAGAAGAGGATATGGAGTTTTCGAGCTTTTCAAGTGGTACAGCAAGTGCTGTTAAGACTTGGCAAGTATGGTTTTTTTTTGCATTTACCTCATTTTGATTTTATAGTGTGTTGATATGGTTTAGGATTTTAACATGGTTCGTGTTTTGGCTTTAAAAAAGGCATCACTTGGCGTTCGTGAGGATGGGGTAATGACTGTAGAGCTACTCGAGAGTTTGTTTATGGATGAAGAAGATATAGAAACAGATAAGGATGAAGCAAGTCCAATGAAGCAAGAGGTAAAAAATGGAACCATTACAACTTGGAGAATTTTTTTTTTTTTTATTTGTTCTGAATCATGGCTCGTTTCTAGTACACTTATCGAATGGATCCAAGTATATCGTGGCAGATACGTTTTTAGTTATGTAGCTAGCCTTTGGGGTAGTTATGTCTTATGTGGTTCTCTCTATACTTTGGTATGCAGTCTCCTTATGGCCTAATGTAGACTCCCATTGTATGCTTTGGCCTCACAAGCTAGTGATTAGATATTACGATTCACTTGTTGTTTCGATTGGGTATAGAGGAAGGAGCAAGGGCTTGTAAAATCTTGTGGTGGGCATCTTCCTGCTCGTGATAGCTCTTATATTGATGCTATGCTTGATCTTGATGGTCTTGAGGTTGTTCATGATGTGATTTATTTGATTGGTGATTTGGCTAAAGGTGTTGTTGGTTTCTGTTGCTAGTGAGCTTTGTTTTGAATCTGCAAGTGTCTAAAATGAGTCTTAATAAAAAGGGGAAAATGGTACATTATTCTGAAATGAGTTTATTTCTGTTGAACCATTCTTTCATCTCCTTTGATTAAGGAAGCTGGTAATGGAGCAGTATTTACTTCAGTAACACAAGTCTCTGAGAAGAAGCAGTCAATTGTAAAAGATCAAAGTGACAGAAAAGTTGACGTTACTCAAAATCGGGTTTTCCTTCTCGGAGAAAACAGATGGGAAGATCCTTCCAGGCTCATTGGCAGGAACAAACCGGTAGACACAAGTAAATCTACAGATACCAAAACGAAATGTATCACTTGTCGAGGGGAGGGTCGATTGTTGTGCCTAGGTAAATCTTTCTCGACCTTAGTTATGTGAAAATCATCTGTTCTTTGATAGTTAAGAACGAAAGGTAGGATTTTGCTTAGCAAACAAAGATTGATAATAAAAACCAACCTTACAGGAAAAGTTTGGAATCTTTCATCTTGGTTCCAACATAATTGATATTCTTTGTAGTTGTAGTAGATTATTTGATTATATGAAAATGAAAACTTGATGGTGGCTTTTGGTTGATGTAGAGTGTGATGGAACTGGTGAACCAAACGTTGAGCCGCAGGTGAGTAATTTCGAAACAACCCCCCAACTTTGATTATGAATATGTGTATATTCCAAGTAGCCTAAAGCAGAGAAACTCTTCTTCAATGTTATAGTTTATGGAGTGGGTTGGTGAAGATATGAAGTGTCCATACTGTGAAGGTCTCGGCTTTACAGTTTGCGATGTGTGCGATGGCAAATAAAATGTATAATCAAGGTTGATGTTACATAAAGAGACACATTTACTTAATGATATAATCATATATGTTTATTTGATACAACTTTTATTTATTAGTTTGTAATATTATCTCTATCTTGTAATATTTGCATTACTCTTGGATTTAGCTGTCTACATTTCTTATAGCTAAAATAGAAGATGTAAACATAATTTGGGAGACTGTTGATAGATTATAGCAAAGTTTCTCCAAGAGGATATGCATATGATCAGTATCATTGATTATATAAAAATAGATTTGATTTTGGAAAGTGTAAAATGTAAACTACTTTTTGAGGTCTAATATAGTGACTCCAACAACTCCACTTTTGATCAACCAGATTGAAATTTTTTGTCTTCGTCCACATCCTAGATTTTGACGTGGTTAGTTGTAATGTTCGTGTTCCGGAAATAAAATTTGGAGTTATATGATGGAAGTTGGTTAAGGAAATAAAATTGATTGTCGGTTTTATGTTGTCGGAATTAAGGAGTGGAGTAGGTTAATTCCAATTTTTGGTTTAGGAAGAGTGAATTTTTGGATTAATATTAAACAAAGGGGGCTTAATTAAATTCCGATTAAATTCTCATTTTTC
This sequence comes from Cardamine occulta, assembly GCA_028015245.1. NCBI lineage: Eukaryota > Viridiplantae > Streptophyta > Magnoliopsida > Brassicales > Brassicaceae > Cardamine > Cardamine occulta. The sequence continues at coordinate 14,442,051 of CM051386.1, read as the reverse complement.
TGATTTGATTTAAATAAACCGGAAATAAACCCTAAACCTATTTAAATGCTGAAATCGCAAGAAATAATAGCTTTTTTCACTCTATATTTTGTGGCCACATTGCTTGTGAGAGAGGAAGAGGCTCAAACTTTGGTGAAGGGAGATGGTAACAGAACTGACAGGGTATGGTAGAAAAGAGATTCGACCAAGCAGATCGTTTCCAAAGGTAACGAAAATTGATGGAGTTGTACCTAAGACTTATACCTAGATGTGCCACTTTGCGGATTTGGATTTGAATTAATATCCTAAAAGTTATTTGCGTTTTTGTAAGATGCACTGTTTCAGACGTGATTTGGACCAACGTGAATTGAAAGAGAGATCGCGAGTTCATCTATGGTCGGATCATCACGAAACTTTTAGGTTATCTTCAGGACATCAAGGGGTTGAGTTTCAACGGTGCAGATTGGAATTGGACGATTAGATTTTGATTCGTAACTCAATCTTTGAGGCTGATTATTTCTGTTATTTTCCAGATTTTTCTAATTTAGGTTGAATGTTATCTCGTTGGTGTGATTGGCTGAAGGATGAGAAAGAGGGGTTTTGGTTGTGTTGTAGTAACCTTTAAACCCTAGCAGTTCCAAGAAGTCTAGATCTTGTGATATTTGTCGGTTGTGTTGTTAGGAGACCGCGAAAAGGAAAAGGTTAAAAATATTACAGACACTGTCGTGAAATTGTAAATACAAAAAAACTCTGCAATAAGAAGAAAATAAGTAAGTAATATTTCCACTGCTTATACAACATGAGTAAATGCAAAAAACAGAGATAACAAATGCAATTATGATGGGTTGTTTTTGTCTGAGTAATCGTTGTGTCTATGCAATTAAATTTTTTTTCTGTGATTTTTTACTGTATAAGGAGAGATGTAAACTTGAATTATTTATCGATAAGAGCACTTCCATCATCACTAAGAGACTCTTTTGAGTCTCTTAAAAATAAAATGTTAATAGTTTAATTTAAAAGAAAAAAGAATTGAGCACATAAAAAAAGAGACGTCATGGGAGATTAAGATTTTACTTATCAATTGGTGGTCCGGCTTGGTTGCACTAACGTATAATTGAAGAAAGCCGTTGACACATTTTCGTGAATTGTTTTAGTTTTGTGTTTGCGCTCTGTTTTAAGATCCTCACCTCTGTTTCGTTTTTCATCTCTGTTACAAACATGAGCTTTACGCTCTTTGATATTAATATATCTTGATGACAAAAAAAAAAGACAAATGAAGAAGGGTATCTTGCACTTGCACTGTTGAAGAAGTCTCTTAAAAGATATACGTTTATGTTGAGATACCCTCTATTTTGATACGGATGGAGGTGCTCTCAGGACGAGGATGCTTAGTCTTGAAGACTTTCCTCGTTTCGCTGTAACATGTCTTGTACAAAACTATTGGCTCTGCCTAGTGATCAGTTGATGGATCATCACTAATCTCTCAATATTCTATGGACTTGGATTAATTGTTGAAAAATGGAGTCCAATCCTTGGAATTTAAACCCTGGATCCTCCCTTTGGATAAATAATACATGCATTTATGGGAAAACAACAATGGAAAAGCCACAATGTGAGTACAACTTGTGCCTGATTTATCTTTTCTTGAAGAGTGAAATGGTTTGTTTTGTAAATTTACATACTGGGGAATAGATCTAGAGTGAACCTTTAGTACAGAAATTAAAGGTCTATGTGTACCCACACATGTAGATAAAGTTAGAGTGAGATGAGTAATCGATTATTTGTGAAATTTCAAAAGAAGGCATAGTAAAAGTGGTCTTAGTGAGGTTTCAAATCATGAATTCTATTACCTGACATGCATTTTTTGTTTTTGGTCAACCATAGACAATTTTTCAAAATTGCATTTGTTATCTCAGCTTTTGCATTTTACTCATGTTGTACAAGGAGTGAAAAAAATACTTTTAATTTCCTCTTGAATATTTTTGTATTTAACCAAAACATCACCACCAAAAATATTGAAAACCTAAAAAAACAAAGTCAATTACTTAAAGCCACAAACAAATGTCTGAATTAGACGCCACCTCTAAAATATCTCTCACTTCCAAAAGTCAATTTTAGTATTATTTTGTTAATCCAGATTCCAGAGCATCAGCTTAATTGTTCACGTATTAACAGTAACAAAGCAAATGGTCACAACACACAATCATATATCACATTTACCACAACAACATTAGCTGAATATAAGTTTAAAAAACTATCCCTTTCTAGTCACGTCTTATGCTCTTAACTACTTCCTTTACGCCTCTCTTCAAGCATTTCTTCTCAGCAGCTGAAATAATTTACAGAACAATACTTTATCAGAAGTATTCTTTTGGGAATTTCAACAAAGGGATCTAACGTGAGCGTTGTTTGTCAATATATATAGAACTATAGAAGATTTGTACGAGGAAAGGTATTGACTAAAAGCGTTCAACGTGATTCGCACCTTTCTGAATGAGTTTGAATGTCTTCTTCTGGAGTTTTTTCTCGGCAAGAGGTTTGGCAATAGGAGCAAAAGATTAGGGTTTATGACGGTATGTTCTTTAACAATGAGATGTTAGGGTTTTATAGAAGTGCTTGACCAGATAAAATATATGAAACCCATATGGGCTTGTAATATTGGTAAGGTGGCCCTTAATATAATTCGAAGATTTGTACCATTTTTTCTCTTTTCACTTTTGAGTTACGAACTATAACATTTTTACCAAAATAAAATAAAATAAAAAACCCAAAGAGTTTTCAAATTAAAAATTTAAACCCAAAACCTTATAAAACAATTTTAATAATATTTTGAAAACTCTGTGAAATGCACTAAAAATTCAAACTAAAACTTTATGAAATCCTTACTTCGAAATCCAAGCTTCTGGGGTCATAACCTGGTTTAGGGTTTAGAGTTTAGGGTTTAGGGTTTAGGGTTTAGGGTTTTAGTCTCATATGAAATCCTTATATCGGGTTGTCAGTTGTGCTATTATATATATAACTTCATGTGGGGTTCTTCTTATTTTGAAGAAAATTCCCGAGTAAAAAATATGTTCAATTCTAATTTAAAAGCTATTCAGTCGATTTCGATTGAGGAAAAATATGAAAACATAAGAGCTATTGGTACAAATACTAGTTCACGATGTAAAATAGGGTTTCTCAAAAACTCTGTTTGATTAATAGAAAATATGTTTACATCTCAATCTCTTGTTCTTCGATCACAACCCGATTAAGAACAAGAACTCTCTCTAAAACCCTAAGCCCTCTTTAAGTCTTTAGTTTGTTTTTTCTTTGAAGCTAAAACTTAATTGCTAAGAATTCTCTCTCATGTTTGTGCTAACCTTTTCTAAAGCCTTAGTACCTTATTTATACAAAATAGGTCGTGGCTATACAACAAGCCAATTTTCTATTCTAAAACTAATAGGAATAGATAATTTTTTTTTTCTTTATGGATTAGGAAATTGTCATTTTGTATGTGTTTCCTTTTCCTCTGTAAAAGGAAACTCTTCATGCTTCTAGAATCTTCTCCAAGCTCATAGTCTACGTAGCTATCCACCTTTAGACCGACAATGATGATTTCCACAAAGCTCACTTCAGGTTGCTATGATATGGTGAACTACTTCGTGTAGTACTTTGACTTAGTACAAGAACTCAACCAAATGTTGCTTTTTCAATCTCCCCCTTTTTAACCTTGTGACTCTCAAGTATCTGCAATTAATAATTTTCCAAGAATATATACACATGCAGATGTTCTTCAACCAGAATTCGAACAACAAACATCCAAGTCTGAGACTCCCCCATAATTCATCAAACCATACATTCTAAAAAATGAAGAGTTTCGAAAACATGAACAACTCCCCCAGAATATCAAAACACCAAAAACTGACACCTTTTTCCAAAGATCCCCCAGAAACTGATACCACTTCCCCCCCTTGCTTGTGAGCACATAGGTTAAAAACTCCCCTAGATCCTCTTGGACATCTTGGATATCAGCCTGTGTACTACATCTGTGAGCCTTTGAAGTGCTTGAGCTGTGTCAACAAGAACTCCATATAAAGCTTCTGAGCTGTCTTGACCTATCTGAGGAATACGAATACTACCAAGTTGAATAACATCAGAATCTGATGCAGGTCCTGCAGAGGTCTGCCCCTTTGCTGAAGTAGACGGCTTTTGAGTCACCAAAGGAGGCTGATAATGTCTCTTGGCATATGCTTCTCCTGTTGTGGCATCTTTCGTGTATGCAACTGGTGTGACGAACTCTTCATCATCTGCTACTTCAAGATGATTCTTGGAAATACTAGCCAGCAAATATCCTTTTTCTGAATAGTACTCAGCTCCATGACCTGATCATACACCATCTTACCAACATCATAACGGATACCCTGAGAGATCTTGAATATTACCATATTCTGAGATGTGGTTCTTGTTTGTAGAGGAAATCCAGTTGTATGCAGCTATTATTAAGAGAACCCCAAATAAGGTAGGCAGTTCCTTGACATTCAGATCCTTCCAGCTTGATTTTTCTTCTGCATTAAGTACTTTTGTAATCGCTTCTTGACCAACAGCACATTGGCCTTTGCATCTGCTTTGAGTTCAGCCTTTGTTAAAAGGAGATAGATTTAGAGCTTTGTTGATTTCAACAGGTGAAAACTCATACATATGTCCTCTCACTAGAACTTTAACACCATTAACATGTGCTTCATCTGGCAAGTTCGCATAAAATTCACAGACAATCTTCTTGACATATGAAGACAAGCCTTGCACTGTTGATTCTAACTCTAGGTTCTTAATCAAACCAAGATATCCTCAAGTATCTACCCTTTTTAGATCAACATTCCTCTCCTCAATTATATTGCGAGACAAACCTTGCACTGTTGACATATGTCCCATCATGTCTTCAGTTTCTTGAGATATACGTTGCTCCTTTTGCCTATATCCGCTAAAACCAGAGTTGTGTCTCTTCCTTGATGCGGTGACAATCAGATGCGATTTTGACCGGATCTCTGCGTTTTCCAGCGAGTTCTCTTGCTGCCATTCTTCTCTGGTGATCAACGGTGCTCTCAAGTCTCACCATTTAAACCGCTGAGCACTAAAATCTTCTCTTTTGCTTCTTTGATAGTTAAGTTCCAATGTAATTTCAATGTGAATTTTTGCATCTTCCTGCTATTCCTCAATTGCCTTTAATCTCTGTAATCTTAGGTAAGTCTATCTCTTGTCTCATGAGTTGAGCTTGTCTCTTTTCTGAGATTGTAACTTCTTGAAATTTTGTTTCGTCTTCTCTACATCTTTTTTTTTTTGATGAAAAACTGCATCTCATGCGCTATTCATATGACTTTTGGTAATCCTCTCAACCTTACAAATCTTTAGTTTCTGTCTTTAAATCCTCTGATTTTCAGAAACTTTGCAGAATCATGTCTTTGACTCCACAATCCTTCACGCATAAACCTCACCCAAGAAATTATATTCTCAGTTCTCTTTTGTCTTTCACAGCTTTACCTGAAACTAATATCTCTTCCTTGTAACTAACCTGATATCATGTAACTCTTCATGACCATAATGTTCTACTCTCTACCTTACCTCTAAAAGATTCAAGAATTTACAGTGAAAAACTAAACTGTCTTTCTCTTGAATTCTTTCAACAACTCCACCTGGAATCAATACTCCTTATTGAAATTCCAGATTCCTACAGGTAATTCCCTAAACCAATTATCCATTCTGATTCCTTGAAACTGACTTGATTCTTTGTTCTTCTTGTAAGAGTATATTTTTGATAATGGAGTTACCTGGAGCTGCACCATCCTTCAGGCTGTGTTGAGAAGATCACAGCAAACCCGATACTTATGTTCAGGTATGCTTCCTTTCAAAAATCTGCTGGGTTGTTGCTTGTTAAATTCTTGCTTAAGATAACATCTTTAGTCGCTACATCTCTAATGAAACCCATATGTGAAAAACTCTTTACTACTATCTTAGCATTAAACCCTTGCTCTTTAACAGCTCCTAGTAGTTCTGGTTTCGATTCAAACATTTTACTTCCAGCAAGTTTCTGCTTTTCTGCAATATTTTTCCCAAGCTTCTCTTTCTTGATTTCCACCGCTTGTTCATAGATTTTAGGTTCTTCTGTATCAATATATGTAGCAGTCAAAGCACAAACTACACAACCATAATCTTTAACTCTAACATTGTCAGAATTTTCTGATTCTTCCACTGAAGATTCTCCACCTTGAGTTGATAATGCATTTTCTTCAAAACCATGTGATGTAGGCCTCTAAACTAGATTATCACTAAAAATTACTCTCTTAGATTTCTTCTTTCTCAATCCTTGTTCAGCCTTATAAGTTTCTTTATTCATCTTCTCAGCCTTAGAAACAGTCTTTTCATCCTTAGCAACTTATCCTTGTAGATAATAGAGTCCTTCGTGATATTTACCCCATATCACCTTCTTATTATCTTTGTAGAAGTGCACCATAAAATCTCTTCCTTCATACTTGCAGCGTGATTTTTCTAGCATCCCATAGGAAATCATATTTCTACTCACTTCCGGTATGTATGCAACATCCTTGAGTATCATGTCAGAACCATCTGGATTCTGAATTCTGATTTTCCCAGTTCCTTTGATGTATCCATGAGTGTTGTTAGCCATAAGCACTCTACCACCATTGAACTCCTCTAAGTCAAACAAGACTTTCTTGTCTGGTGTACTGCGGAATGTACAACCAGAATCCATAACCCATTTTTTCTTTCTATTTTGTGTGCTAACCGTTAACATCATTGGTTCCTTATGCTTGGTTGCAAGATTTGCAGTTTTTGTGGGTTTCTTTGTGCTTCTTTTTGGACAATCTATTTTCCAGTGATCCTCTGATGAGAGCCTAAGCAACACCAAGAAAGAAGAGCTTGAACTAGAGCAAGGAACCAAGAAGCAGCTCATCGAGGAAGACATGTTTGCAAGAAAAGGAGCTAAGGCTACTAAACTCAAAGAAGGCATTGGTGTAACACTCAAACATAGCCAAGACCAGCACTATTCAAGGACACATCTAACTACAATGGTTATGATTCAGGCCCAAAGAAATCACTAGATGGGTTTGTAAATCATTTTTGTGCTCTTTGTCCCTTGGTTTGGTTTTGTCCCAACGGGTTTTCCAAACTAAGGTTTTTAATGAGGCCAAATGATTCATTTTCACCGTTCTGTTCTCTCAAAAATCTGAAGTCTTTGTCTCTTGAGAGTGATCTGTTGCCTTGTGCGACATCTTCATCATCTCTCCTCTATCTCTTATGATTGATTCGTTGCTGGACAACATCTCTTGGATCGATTCATCTCTTCAAAACAGAGGTTTATTCCGCACACTTCTGTCTCTATCCATCTCTCGACCAGCTTCTTTGTGCGAATCCTTGGGAAGATCGTATCAAGTGGTATCAGAGCACACATAGAAGCTTGGGTAATATCGTTCTATATCTCACCTAATCGAATCTGTTCATCATTGTTTTTTGTGTCTGTTTATCTCCTTAATTTCAAGAAGTTTTTTTTTCGTCTGTGTTATTGTCTGAATTTTCATAAATAATTGGCTTGTGATAAAATCGTGAAACCAGTTGCATCTGAACTTAGGACAAGTCTAGTATTTGTTAAAATTAAAACTCGAATTTTTGGAGTTGATCGGATGATTTTTCGAGATCAATTTTGTCGAACACTCACGAATAGGGTTCTTTTCATTTTCTTTCAAATGAACTAGTTACTGGGTTAGTATTGTGTGGTTTTTCAGGCAAAGATGAGCAATCATCAAGAAGAATCCAGTAATAGCAACAAACTCTTTATGGAATCAATGATGGCTCATTTGGAGCAAATGATGAAAAAAACAAGGAGAAGAGCTACATCAGAGAATTGATCAACTACAAGGAGAGCCTCAACCAAGGAGAACTCTAGAAAGAAATGCAAATGGGGTTCATAACCAGCAAAGACAGCCTCGAAATGATAATGTTAATGACACTACTTCACAAGGCAGTCCAAGGCGTGATAGAGGAGTAAGGGAACGTGGTGATGATGACATGAGAGGCATGAAATTGAAAGTTCTTCCTTTTCACGGCAAGAATGATCCAGATGCGTACCTGGAATGGGAGAAGAAGATCGAAATGATATATGACTGTCAAGAATATTCAGACCTCAAGATGGTGAAGCTAGCTGCTACGGAGTTCTATGGCTATGCTATCAACTGGGTGGATCAGATCACAACGAGCCGCAGATGCAATAGAGAACCACCTGTTGATACTTGGGAGGAATTAAAAGCGCTCATGAGGAAACGCTTTGTCCCTAGTCACTATCACAGGGAGTTACACCAGAAATTAAGGCGTTTGACTCAAGGAAACAGTAGCATAGAGGATCATTTTCAAGAAATGGAATCCCTAATGATCAAGGCTGATATTGAAGAAGACAATGAAGCAACCATTGCTAGATTCTTGAGTGGACTGAACCAAGAAATTCAAGACAGAGTGGAGATGCAAAGCTATGCTGATTGATATAGGTATTTTTACACAGTACTCAGCCTGTAGTCAAGGGAGATCTAGCAATAGGAACTTGTCCTATTGGATGTAAATCCCCTGTCCTTGTTGCTTTTCCTAAGTAAAAATACAAGTTTAAAATGTGTTGTGTGGTGTGAAAGCAGTAAGTGAACTATGGATATATCAATTCCTTAGTCTAACATGTCATTGTAGTACTAAGGTGTCAATCCAAATGAGTGTGATGCTAACAATCAGGATGAGATCAAATATACTTAATTCAAGTCAAGCAAGTTGATGGAGGAGTCTAACAACCTAAGTGAAACATGAAATATGCAAAATAAATTCTAAGTAAAAATACTAGAGAGACAAGTGCAAGTAGAGAAGAGGCACAGATGCTAGAGGAGTAATGCAGCAAGTGAAAATGACGAAATAAATTGATGAGATAAAACTAAGTATGGAAGCTAGCAAGCGAAAATGATGACTAAGACAAAGTAAAATCAACTAAGACAAACAAGCTCTCAAGAATGGGGTAATTGGTCAGTGACTCCTCTGAAATCTATCTAAGGCGCTGACAAACTCAAACAAAACTACTCCGTAGACAACGGGTTCACAAGCAATCAAATCCACTGTCGTGACAGATGACCTCAAGCTAGGGCAGTTCCAGACTCAGATGTCTCTGATGAAATCTACCCTATCAGGCACTAAGACTCAACCCGTTCTTGTCAATGAACACCCTAAACATCTAATCTCTTAGGCTAGGAATGCAAATCTCTGGCACTAGTTGTTCAAGTGTTTCATCAACCACCTTTTGAGTGTGGAAACTCTTAAGATCTAGTTGCAACTGATCAGAGAGAAACTAGCATTAAGAACACTAATCCAGAAGGGATTCACAAACAACTAAACTCAAACGCCCTAGAAGATCAAAAATTCGTCACTAACCTATCCCATTCTCAAGAACCCTAAAAAACTACTCACACATATTCAAGAACATAAACCCAGAAAATTCAAACATCTTAGAATTCATTGAAATTAAGTTATAAAGATAGATTAAGGCAAGAACAATAAGACTGGAAAGAATCAAAACAAACTAACAAGTAGATTAAGAGAAATCTGGATTACAAATGAAGAAAAATCAAGAACAATGAAGAACACTCAAGAACAGAGAGAAAACCTAAAAATAAAAAGCTTACACTAAAAATAAAAACGGAATACCTTTTGGACAAAACCCAAAAGGGGTATTTATACAAAATGCGGAAAACCCTAAAAACGGGTAAAGACAAAATAAATGGTTAAGTCTCCGGAGATTTATGCAGCTTGGGCAGGCGTATATGTAGTGGTGATTGAGCTGGGAGTGAAGACTGCTGGATCACCTGCTCGACGTGTGTGTGCTCGAGCACTCTGCTCGACGTGTGTGTGCTCGAGCACTCTGCTCGACGTGCTACTCGACGTGCTGCTCGAGCACCTGCTCGAAATCTGCTCGAGCACTTCTTCAAACTCTGCTCGACGTGTGTGTGCTCGAGCACTCTGCTCGACGGGCTGCTCGACGTGCTACTCGACGTGCTGCTCGAGCACCTGCTCGAAATCTGCTCGAGCACTTCTTCAAACTCTGCTCGACGTGTGTGTGCTCGAGCACTCTGCTCGACGGGCTGCTCGACGTGCTGCTCGAGCACCTGCTCGAAATCTGCTCGAGCACTTCTTCAAACTCTGCTCGACGTGCTGCTCGAGTGCCTTGCAGAATCTCTGCTCGAGCACTTGTTAAATTCCTGGCAGAGCACTTTGCTGGTGCTTGTGGCGTGAAACTCTCTAAACGTCCAGAACATCATCCAAGTCCCTGAAATCAACTCCAAAATGCATATGTATACAAATCTAATGCAAAATCCTAGTATGGATGCTAAATGTATGAAAAGACTATAAATGGGGTGAAACATATGATGAATATAGTCCTAAACGATGACAAATGCATGCTAAAACATGCTAAAATGCGGAGACATCACTGATCTAAAGGAGATTTATCACAAAGCAATTCTAGTCAAACAGTAGCTCAAGCGGAGAGGATCTCGATCAACTTTTGGAGCTAGTTCATCAACGGCTAGACCAAGCTTTGCTAAAGGAGAAAAATCAATTGCTGATCCTAAAGAGTTTGCTAAAACATTCCCTGCTAAACCAGACTTCAAGATCAAAACCGAATCATCAACTACTAGAGCTCATGAGATAATATGTTTCAAGTGTCAGGGGAGAGGACACATTGCTAGTGAATGTCCTAACAAGAGAGTTCTGATTCTCTTAGAGACTGGTGAGTACGAATCAAAAGATGAAAAAGAAATCTCGGATTCAACGGAAGAGCAAGAGGAGTATGCTGTTAAAGGAGATCTTTTGATGATGAAAAAGATACTAAATGTACAAGCTAAGACAGAGGAAGAAGCTCAAAGACAGAACCTATTTCACACAAGATGTCATGTGCAAGACAAAGTGTGCAGTCTCATAATCGATGGAGGAAGCTATACCAATGTAGTAAGTGAATACATGGTTAATAAGCTTGGCCTGACCGTAAAGAAGCATCCCAAGCCATACAGTCTGCATTGGCTCTATGATAAAGGTGAAATGCGAGTGAACAGCCAAGTGTCAGTTTCTCTATCCATTGGAAAATATGAAGATGAAGTGCTATGTGATGTTCTACCTATGGAAGCAAGTCACATCCTGTTCGGAAGACCATGGCAATATGATAGACAAATGACTCATGAAGGCTCCACCAACAAGTATTCTTTCGAGTTCAAAGGTAAAAGGCACACTCTTGTTCCAATGACACCTTTTGATATTTATTAAGATCAATAGAAGAAAGGAAAGCAAGCTGAGAATGACACCTACAAGCGATCAAACTTCCTTGCCAAAGTTGGTAATATCCAAAGAACTCTATTCTCTCCATTACGTAGTAATAAATCTGCTTGTAAAGAAATTCTTTTGAGATTATCTAACGTTGCACTGGAGCTGCCGAGTGGAAGATCTTTTGTTTTGCAGGACTACAAGGATACATGCTCTACAGAAAATCCAAAGGAGTTGCTTCTCATCAAAGGAAATGATTTTTTGAAGATAAAAGTTGGAACATAATCCAGTTTGGTCAAATAGATTGCTTCTTTCCATTGAAAAACCCACCCAATGGTCATCTTATCTTCACCAATGAGAGTCCTGCACTAAAGGAGCTTCAAAATAACCAAACCACTACTACAATAGAAGATAATGGCTGGAACAGAATTCAGTTTGGTAAAATAGATTGCTTCTTTCCATTGAAAAACCCATCCAATGGTCGTCTTATGTTCACCAATGAGAGTCTTGTGTTAAAGGAGCTTCGAAATAAACAAACCACTACATCAGAAGGTAAGTTCTCTCAACCGAACCAACTTTTTAAGACTAGCTATTGTATTGCTTTGTTGTGTAAACATAAAGGTTATGATTTTCTTCACACATCATCAAACGGATCCAATGGAGCTCAAGTCGGACAAGGAGAAGAAATGAGAGCGGAAGGACCTGTTAAACTTGTTACACCACTTCACACTCCAACACAGGATACTGCCGAAACATACTTGCAAGGTAAGCATACTTTAAACTCAAGTTCAAAAGGTTCTAACTTAGCTTTGTTCTTGGCAGATGGTCCTGATTTGAGGACAAATCCTTTTCAACTAGGGAAGGATGATGTGATCCTAAGCAACACCTAGAAAGAAGAGCTTGAACCAGAGCAAGGAACCAAGAAGCAGCTCATATCCGAGGAAGACTTGTTTGCAAGAAAAGGAGCTAAGGCTACTAAACTCAAAGAAGGCATTGGTGTAACACTCAAAAATAGCCAACACCAACACACTTCAAGGACACATCTAACTACAATGGTTATGATTCAGGCCCAAAGAAATCACTATATGGGTTTGTGAATCATTTGTGTGCTTTTTTTCCTTTGGTTTGGTTTTGTCCCAATGAGTTTTCCAAACTAAGGATTTTAATGAGGCCAAATGATTCACAACATCATTGACCCATTTTGTGATTTTTCTCAAGCCCAGCAGCAAGCCCATTTCATGCATGACAAGATGATCAAGAAGTCTCAGTTTCAAATTCAAATCTTTAGTTTATTTATTTGCTTATTTTCGAGGAGAGTTTAATGCTCTTCATGCATGAGTTGTAGTTTTTTTTATTTCAAACTCTTTGCTTGTCTTTGTCATGTTCATCCTGGATTTGGATCATCAAATAAATCAATCAAACTCTTTCTTATTAAAATATGTTCGAGAAACTCATCTATCTCTCTTGTGATCTTATAATCGGTTTGTTGCTTTGGCAAGATCTTCACCGTTCTATTCTCTCAAAAATCTGAAGTCTTTGTCTCTTGAGAGTGATCTGTTGCCTTGTGTGAAATCTTCATCATCTCTCCTCTATCTCTTATGATCGATTAGTTGCTGGATAACATCTCTTGGATCGATTCATCTCTTCAAAACAGAAGTTTATTCCACGCACTTCTGTCTCTATCCATCTCTTGACCAGCTTCTTTGTGCGAATCCTTGGGAAGATTGAACCATCCTCACTTCCACATATGAAACATCCCGTGTCATTCTTGTTGTACCTAGGCCTTGACTGATATCTGTCTCTACCTTTAGACTTGCCTCTTTTTATTGTCTTGACATCATGTAAGTATCTTTTCGTGCCTGTCATATGCTGAGAACACCCTCTATCAAAGTACCATTGACCCGTATTCTCATGCTCTTGTGTGACTAATGCCGTATTGCATCTAAAACAAAGTGTTGCTTTACTTCCTGATGTAATTCTGAACTCAGTTGGATACAGATCAGATTTCTTTACCCATATTTTACTTCTATACCCATTCCAAAAGAACTTCCTTTGATATCTGAGCTTCCTTATCTTCCCCCAGAACTTGTAACCATGCACTTTTTTATGCCCATCTTTTCCACAAAAATAGCATCCGATACTTTTAACTTTAATACTTGGTGCATCATCTTGAGTATGATGAGATAATCCTGCAGATACAAACTTGATCTGTCCTGAGCTTGATCCTCCTTGTCATTGTAGCCTAACCCTCTGTTAGTCTTCTCTATTATTCCATAACTCAGAATTTTAGCAAGTTGTTTGGTTCCGGCAAACATGTGAATCTTCCGATGTTGTTGATCAAGTTTAGCTTGTAATCCTGCAGTTTTCTTCTTCTCTTCTTTCAATTCTTTCTCTAAATTGTCTGCTTTAGAAGATAAATTCAGTTTTTCTTTCATCAGACTTAAGCTTTCCATACTGATCTTCTTCTCACTCTCCAGTTTTTTCTGCAATAAAACTACAAGTGCTTCAAGACGAGCCTTTTCTTTTACCAAGTCTTGATTTTCCTTTCCAATGTTAATCAATGTTTCTCTTATCTCTTTGTAGTTTTCAGCAAGATCAATTTCTTGTTCTTTTTCTGAATCTGAGTCAGTAACTTCTTCTTCATCGACAAATTCTGTGATCCCCACCAAAGCTACAAAGTTTAACATCTCTTCTTCATCTTCACTATCATCTGCTGACTCATCTTCAATATCAAGCTAAGATTTTTCTTTTCAGTTCTTTGAATCACTGACACATTCATCCTGAGAATGTCCCATTCCCTTACACACTGAGCACCTTCCTTCACGTTTTTTAACTATTGGACATTCACGAACAAAGTGTCCATATCTTTTGCATTCGTGACACTGCATATCTGCTTTTCTCGATGGTTTGTTCTCTTATGAGTAATTTTTGAAAGAGCCAAATCTCTTATTTCCTTGTCTCTGCTCAAAATTTCTTAGTGCTCGATCAAATCTTCGAAACTAGTAGACTTACGAGATCTTCTTCTTCTGTTTGAGTTTTACTTTCACATGAGGTTAATGCCAATCCTTTTGGTTTCTTGATTCCTCCAAGTTCCATCTCATGTGCTTGAAGCATTCCTACTACTTCCCCAAAACTGAGTTCTTCCGTATTATTAGAAACATTCAAGGCGGTTTTGTATGCCATGAACCTTGAAGGTAAGCACCTTAGGAATTTTTTGAATAACTTCTTGTCCTTATACTTCTTCCTAAGAGTTAATGCTTCCTGAGCTAGTGAACTTAGTTTGGAACTGAAATCAGAGATTGATTCATGGTCTTCCATCTTAAGATTCTCAAATCTTGATGCTATCATATATTTTCTTGATGTTTGCACTTTAGTTGTCCCTTCATAATGAGTATGTAAGATATCCCAAGCTTCTTTTGCAGTTTCACATCCTTGAATTAATTCAAATTGCTTTCTTCCAAAACTGCAATTTATGGCGGTAAGATTTCTGGCATTAAACTTGGATTTCTTCAACTCATCTTCTGTCTAATCCGTCTCTACTTTGAGTTTTGTGGTACCATCTTCATTCTTAATCTTTGGTTCTTCCCACTTCTCCAAAACAGCTTTCCATGCGAACACATTAATTCCTCTTATCACAGATTTTATCCTTGACTTCCAGAATCCATAATTTCCATCGTCTAGAACAACTTTAGAGTTGTTAACCAGTTCCTGATAGCTCTCCATGTTTTCCACAGGATCTCACCTGTATGCAATCCTCACAAGGACCGCTCTGATACCAATTGAAAACACAAGAGCTATTGGTACAGCAACTACTTCATGATGTAAAATAGGGTTTCTCAAAAACTCTGTTTGATTAATAGAAAATGTATTTACAAGGTTTTTCCTTAAATTATTTTCTATTCTCTCAATCTCTTGTTCTTCGATCACAATCCGATCAAGAACAAGAACTCTCTCTAAAACCCTAAGTTCTCTTTAAGTCATTAGCTTATTTTTTCTTTGAAGCTAAAACTTAATTGCTAGGAATTCTCTCTCACGTTTGTGCTAACCTTTTTAAAAGCCTTAGCACCCTATTATACTAAAGAGGTTGTGGCTATACAACAAGCCAATTTTCTATTCTAAAACTAATAGGAATAGACAATTTTTTTTTTTTATGGATTAGGAAATTGTCCTTATGTCTTTGTATTTCCTTTTCCTCTGTAAAAATTTTTTTTTCATGCTTCTAGAATCTTCTCCAAACTTCTAGTCTCTGTAGCTATCCACCTTTAGACCGACAATGATGATTTCCACAAAGCCCACTTCAGATTGCTCTGCTCTGATCAGTTGAACTACTTCGTGTAGTACTTTGACTTAGTACAAGAACTCAACCAAATGTTGCTTCTTCAAAATATTTCTTGTATGAATTAAATCTCCCCTTGAGCCGTGTAGATGCCACCAAAGCGAAGCTACTGATGCAGTCTTGGAGGGCAAGACAAATTGGATGATAGTGATGAGTCTGATGAGTACCACCCAACAGGGATAATAAGAGGAAGAATAAGCTTAAGGGGAACCTGCTTTGGGAAGAGTGGAAGACGAACGAGTAAGCATGCTGAAATAATGATGGAACTTAACCACATTAGGGAAGTAATGGAGAAACAGAATAAGATGCTGGAAGAACTACTGACGACTCGGGATAATAAGACCTGAGAAAGTTTAGTCAAAATCACCTTACTTACAAATTTTAAAATATCTCTCTCTTTGAAACTGAAAATACGTAGAATTGAAAAAAAAAACCCTAAAAACTTAAAAATGTGAATAACAACGGCAACCACCTTCCATCCTTCTTTAAGAATGAAATTTTGAGAAAATGCAGTAATTATATCTAACCTTTAGTAATGGATTTAGGCAAAGACTACATTTGAACAAAATTTATATTAGAGCCAAGTATAAATGTGAATATAGTTTACCATAAAAATGGTAGAGTACCACCATATTAAAATAAGTGCATACATTGTTATGAAACTTTGAGTAAGAATTTTGGAAAAATGCAGTATTGGTATATCAGCTTTAACAATGAAGTCTATCAAAACCTAATGTGGAACAACCAAAATTTGAATTAAGATTTATTTATATCCTTTTTTTTTGTATTACCTTGTCAGCAAAATAATTCAATATTTTAAAAGAACAAAAAAAAGAAAGTTAATCCAATATGTTTAGGTAATAAATTGAAAATTTATAAATTTCAGGTTAATATTAAATGTGTTTTATATTTTTCTAATGATTTAGTTAATTAATCCAATATTTTAATTAACCTTTTTAATGATTTAGTTATATATATATATAAGAGAATATGAAATATGTTGTATATTTTGCCCCAAAAAGTGTGAATTTTGACATTTTCATATTTATATCAAAAGGTTTAAAAACTTTGCCAATTTTTTATTTTTTAAAATGTTTATAAAATGTCATATCTACCGCAACAAAAGAAAATATATATCATACAAATAATATCCATCTAAAATTTTGTTGTCCTAGAAAAACGCTCATTTCCACCTGGCAAAAAAAAAAGACACTCTCTCATTTCCAATCTCTATAAATAATGAAAAAAACCCTAAAAACCACCAGCCTCCACCTTCTCGCTGCGGCTGCAGATGACATGTATGAGAATCTCATCTTCGCTGCAGATCTTGAAATGATCTCCATGGAAAAGATCTCTCATTTCATGTGGCTTCACCACAAAAGTAAAATCTCTCACTTTATCTCCATATTTATCTCTCTAACACGTGAAAAGGTATCTCTACATTGTTTCGGACAAATAAGTAACAACAGATTTTGTTTTAACAATAGATGTGTGCCACCTCCTAGTGCTCATTTTTATCCTTGTGGCCCACTCCGTGTTCGTCTATGTTTTTCACCGAACTCATCTTTGTTGAACAAATAGTTAAACTCCATATAGAACTTTTCGTGTCATGATTCTATTATAACTGGAATCTAATCTTTGCAGGTTGCATTAATGGCTTTCATTAAATCGTTGCTGGACTCTAAGGGAATTTTCAATCCATACAGAATTCTTCCTCAGCTCTCATCTCTCATTAAGGTAAAAGATTGTTTGTTACACTTTATGATTACACACCAAAATTATTGAAAACATCTAGGTATCTATTTCAATGCTCTTCCTAAGTCATATTTAGTTAGTATAGTATTTGAATTTTCAACCAAATGATTTGTATTAGACCTATCCCGTGAGACCTATCTATGAGAATAAAAAGGTTTAAGTGAAACAATAAAATCCTTTTGTTTCTCTGATATCACCGTACTTTAAAATTAAACATGCAAACCCATAGTATTTCTAATAACCAGTTTCGTTACAAGAGCTTCGTTTGATGGAGGCTAGATCAATTTTCTAATTCTATAGGAGTTAGTGTTCTCCCTTCTTCTTCAATTTCTCTTTCCACCTATCATGTCTCCGGCTTTTTTGTGGATTACGTTATCGTTTAATAAAATTACTTTCAACAGAAATAAAAAATCATTAAATGCAAAGAGCTTACCTCATCCTCACTAAATCTTCTAGCACTACATATACGCTCAATATCTCATCGCCAGTAGCATATTCTAACTGGAATCTAATATTTGCAGGTTTCATTAATGGCTTCCATTAGAGAGTTGCTGGTCCTACGGGAACTCTCGATCCATACAAAGTTCTTCCTCGGTCTTTCATCTCTCACTAAGGTAAAAGAATATTATGCTTTATGATACACATCAAAATTAGTTTCTTTATTAAGTGAAACACTAAAGCATCTATCTATGCCAATGCTCTTCCTTTGTCAAATAATTAAGAGGCATTTTTTTAACCCCTTAGGAATTTTAATTCCAAATGGAGTTCCCTATTTGTTTGTCCATGTGATCATGTTCATGTGATCACGTCAATTGGTCTTGTGACTATATGTTTACTCTTATCCTTCACCAAATACCGATACTTTTGACCTCCAAAATAAATAATAAATAATGAGAATAATATGGTTGTCCATTATAAAAAAAAACAATGAATATGAAATAATATGATTGTCCATGAGTATAGAAGACCAATGAACGTGCCCACATGGACAAACAAACAGGAGTTTCATTTGGAATTAAAATTTCAAAGAAAACTATTTTTTGTAGTTTTCTAATAATTAAACCTCACAATCAAATTATGGCCTTGAATGGTTATAGATTTTGAAATTTTTTTTTATTTTTGTTTTTCCATAAATCTATAATGTAGCCATTCAAGATTATAAGAAAAATGATCTTCTTAAAAATAGAGAATCTAGATTTTAATAGTTTTTGTCAATTTTCAAAGAGAATCTAAAATCTATATTTTATGGTTTTTCACTTTTAAGGTGATTTAACTTCTTTTCCATTTTTAATGAATTTAATACAAAATCTAAAAACCATAAATCAAAATCCAAAATCTAAAACTACAACCTATAATCCAAAAACCACTTAAAAACTGGTAAACATTTATGGCCTATGTTATTAATATATGAAATTATTTTACATAAGTCCATGACTTTAAGCTTATATTTTATTGATTTTGATACTATATATAAACTTCAAATAAAATTATATTTTATAACAAAAAGCAAACTACAGCAAACAAAATTTAGGACGAAAAATTAGAATAACTTAGCTGGAAGCCGTGTTCAAAATTTAGAATCACTTAGCTCGAACATTTCATGACAAAACATGTATTAAGTTAAGGTCTCAGAATTTTCATCGAACCATTAACCATCTAGAATCATGGATTAGTTTAAGGTGTCAAACTTTTCATGAAAACATTAACGACTAGAAGTCTGGATTTGGTGCATGTTTTGCTTACAAAACAACCATAACCTTTCAAATTAACCTGCTTTTCTCACGAAGCTCGTATTTGTTTATATATCTCAATCAAGAGGAACTCTGCAGTGAAAGATAAATCTTTTTATCTTGGTTATTGATGATAAGTGGCAAATCATCCGCTCTCGTAACAACTGTAAGATAATATAAAATTAAACATTTGAGGAAAACAAGTAAAAAATATTACAAAATGGCATATGGTATCAGAAACATTATTTCAAACATTGGTTCATGATATACCTTGGTATCTCCATTTGCGGATTATCCCTGACAGATTCGCCAAACATGTTGCATCGTTTTCCAATTGCGAAACACAAATATCTTTTTGGGATCTCTCTTCAGTATTTTCTATATGAAAATAATTTTCTTTGTTCATGATTGATAAAAACAATAAAATTAATGCTTAAAGTCTGAAGCCTCGTAGAAGTAGAGAAGATGAAAGATTTATTCACATGAAAATACACACAAAGCGACTTTTATAAATGGAAAGAACAAGAATGAGGGGAAATTCAATCTACCAATTTTGAATTAGAATATAAAACTCTCACTCAAGATTTGTTTGATGGAAATTTTGTCCTAATGTTGACCAATCAACAAAAGTTCAATGGTAGAAAAAAAACTCTTTTCCTTTGTCTCGGAGTGAACTTCTGTTGATTTTTCTGCATTACGACATGTGTCCATAAAAAATTTCGTTTGGGAGTTTCATATTCTAATTTAAACATGTTGAATTGCCTTTTACTTCAATATTTTTCTTTCTGTTTATAAATATTTTCATGTTATTAAGTCTCTCGTCTTCTCTACTTCTTCGAGGCTTATATGAATTTTAAGCATTAGTTCTAGTGTTTTATCAATCATGATCTAAGAAAAGATTTTCATATGGAAAATACCGAAGAGATATGCCTAAAATATAGTTTTGTTTTGCTATTAGATAGGGATGCAACATGTCTGGCGAATTTTCAGGGATGAATTGTAAAGACAGATAGAAGGGTATGTATTGACCAAATGATCGAAATGATGTTTTTGATAAAACAATCTGACATTTTTTTTTTGCTTGTTTGCTGAGTACTGAAACAAGCAAAAGGTGCCCCTTATCCATACTTCTAGTTGCTAATATTTTCATGAAAAATACGACATCTTAAAGGCTTAAACTAATCCATGGTTTAATGTTTTATGAAAATTTGCAGACCTTAAATTAATACATGTGTTTGACGAAAAAAAAATTAATACATGTTTTTCATGAAAAGTCCAACATCTTAAATTAATCCTTGCTTCTGGATCCTTAATGGTTTCATGATAACTCTGAGAGATGCTTGCTATTAATCATTGTTTTTCTCGGTATGTTTATAGTTGTGGGTGCATATGTGATATATGCTATTGTAGACCGTCGGTCTAGAGGTGCAAAGTTATTTTTGAAGAAGCTGCTCATTGATAGCTACAGTAATACTATCTAGTAGCATTGATCTTTCATGAAAACAAACAACTCAAGTTTTTATCTTCTTGAGTGTAGTTTTTAGAAACTTAGAGAAAACCTTGATTTGGAGTTTAAACAAATAAGTTTTTGGTTTCAGAAAAAGAGAATTGAGCCATAGTACCAAAAATTGTATTATGGCACATTTGAAGATGATAAGATTATATAAAAATATAAAATATTAAAAGAGTGGTTGTATTCAAAAAAAAATTATTAAGAAAGTCTTATTAATTCATGCCACGTGTGAAAGTGATAAGTTTACATAAAATATAATTTTGTTTTACATGTGGTTCAAATTCCATTTTGTTGAAAATCTTATTATTGACCTCTACATATGGAGGTGATAAGATTATATAAAATATAAACAAATTACGTGTGGTTGAATTCAAATTCATTTTTGTTGAAAAGAATTTTATTATTTCATGCCAAGTGTGAAGGTATAAAGGTGATCACACATGGCATGAAATAATA
Organism: Cardamine occulta; assembly: GCA_028015245.1. NCBI lineage: Eukaryota > Viridiplantae > Streptophyta > Magnoliopsida > Brassicales > Brassicaceae > Cardamine > Cardamine occulta. Next base: position 14,420,957 of record CM051386.1, on the reverse strand, counting down.
AGATTTTTTCAACAAAAAAGAATTTGAATTCAACTAATTTCTTTTATATAATCTTATCACCTCCATACCTGACAGGAAATCTACTACACTATTATAAAAGAATCAATCTAAGAGAATGTTTCTAAACACTTATATTAAAAAAATAAACCATGATTAATATTATATGTATATCCAAACATATTAAAACAACAATATTATGGAAACTAACATTGATTATAATTTATCAAAAATCTTTCTACCTAATTTAAATCAATGTATTAGAAAAATAAGTATGATTCACATTTTGCTTTTATTTTATCTTATTTTAAAATTATTTTGAATTATTACATAATGAATTTTATTTTTTCTATATATGTTGTGACTCAAATCTATTTTTTCAGAAAATTACATATCTGTTTTTTGCAAAAACATTTCTAAGTATTCATTTTGACGGAAATTACGGATTTGCAATTTATTAAAAAAATTACAGAGTCGATTTTTTTTCAAGAACCAAATTAGTTTTGGCGGAAAAATCAATTATAGTTAAGATTGACAATTATATTGGTTTTCATTTAGTTAGGATTTTTTTCAATTAATTTAATTTTTATAAACATCAAAGAATCCAAAAACTATAATTTATATCAAAATAATTGATATGCGGGCATGAATCTACTACTATTATTACTAAACCTGTTTCCAAACATATATACTAAATTAAATAATAAATCAAAAATCCAAACAGATTAAATTAGCAATATTATAAAAACTAACATTGATTTTAAATTGCCAAAAATCAATCTACCTAATTTAAATCAACATATTGGAAAAATGATTATGATTCTCATTTTACTTTTATTTTATCCTATTTTAAAATTATTATATAATGCATAGAATTAATAAACTTTATTTTTTTCAACATATGTTCTGATTCAAATACATTTTAGGTGGAAAATTACAGATGCATTTTTTGCAGAAAAATTTATAAGTAACAAATATTTATATTTTGTAGAGATTTCAAATAAGATAGGTTTTAAAATAAATATATATTATTTAATCAATAAGAAAAAGTTAATGTTCAATGTCTCATATCATTAGAAGTGTCAATCAGGCCTGTAAAACTGCAGGCTATGTCTAAGTAGATCCATCATACGGTGAAATTATTTTATGCCCATTAAAAAGCGGATAATAAGGATAACCTAATAGTGGACCGCAGATTTAGCAGACTTTTTCTACGAATTGGCATATAGATCCTCAAACTACCAATTTTTAATAAAACAATTAAGTGATATATATATATATTTTTAATTATATATAGTTGATAAAATATAATATGTGATATATTTAAAATTTTTAAGAGTTTGTATATATAAACTTAGAATATTTACAAAAAGAGAATATTAAAAATATTTCTTTTAAAAAGTTATTAATTTAAATTCTTTAAAATATTTAAATTATTTAAAATTAGAACCGCGAACCGGTATGCCAACCCGTTGGATATAGCAAGATAGACTTCCACATAAAAACGATTTATAAAATATTAAAATGGGTATATACGTTAAACAATCAATAACACTAACACTTAATAATTTAATGAAGTTAAAACTACATATAACGAAAAGAAATTAATTCTAAAATCTAAACGAAAAAAATCAAAAATCTAAAAATTATCTTCAAAATTGTACACAAAATATTAAACTTAAAATATAAACATTTTTTATAATGTTTAAGAAAATATTCACATGCACAAAAGATTAAAATAGATATATACGTCAAACAACCAACAACACTAACACTTTATAATTTAATAAAGTTAAAATTACATATCTAAAAGAAAATTAGTTATAAAAACTAAACGAACAAATATTAAAAATTATCTTAACAATTGAACATACAATATTAAACTGTAAAATATAAATATTTGTTATAATTATTAAGAAAATATTGACTCATGGTGTACCGCGGGTACAGACTCTAGTAATAAGATTATATTACCTTCACACTTGATATGAAATTGTAAGATAACTTTAACACAAAGAATTTGAATTCAACCACACATAAATTTTTAATTTTATTTTATATAATCTTCTCACTTTCATAGTGGCATAAATATAATAAGAATTTTCAACAGAAATAAATTTGAATTCCACAACATATATATTTTATTCCATTTTATATAATCTTCTCACTTTCGAATTTGGTAGAAACTATTAAGATTTTTTAAAACAAAAAAAAAATTGAATTCAACCGCGCTTAACATTTTTTATATTTTTATATAATCTTATCACTTTCACACAAAAATAGTAAGATTTTTAAACAAAAAGGATTTTGAGTTCAACCGCCTGTATTTCTCTGTTTTATCTAATCTTATCATTTTCACACATGGCACGAACTTGGTATTTTTGGTATTTTAGTAGATTTATAGATGCTTTTTCAATAAAGAATAAAACCTTTCGGGTATGTTATGGAGCATTGTAGTATTATTATCCGCCGGGAATGATGATAGGATCGTTGGTGGTTTGCAGCAGTAGAATGCATTTGCCACTACTGATGATGGATGAAGAAGATGAAACTTGCAAAATTGAGGAAGCAGCAGCAGATATTGAAGTGTGGATTGGGTTTTACGGTTTGTTATCCGTTTCGTGAGAATTGAATTTCTTTTCGATTTTTGTTCTTGTTGTTGTTAATGTTTTCTCTTGGTTAAACTTAAGGTTTTAAACGAACATTGACCGAAAAACTGGATATTCAAACTGAGAGACATGGAAGTAAAGTAAGCTCATCATCATTTGAGTTTATCAGTCTTAGCAACAATGAGGAAATATTGTAGTAATGAAAAAGCTATTTACACATTTTGACGATGAAGAAATCAAATCTATGAATGAAGCTATCAAATTCATATGGGATGAGATCGTGAGGAGACCCTACACTTAATTACTAACTGTGATCATGCTCAGATACTCAGATACAATACGTTTTTAATAGTGTAGCTTCACAAATCATACCAATCAAGATCATTGATCAGCTAGCTTGATATATCTGTCTTCATCGACATCAAAGATTTTGACGCGGTTACGTAGACGCATGCAGAGATAGGAGCTAAGAGGGACACACAAACCTTCAGACATTGTGAGGAAAATGCTTTGATCACCGATGTCTTGAGTGTAAACAGCATTTCCTTCTTCGTCTAGCTTGAACACCATTATTGCTTCATTCTCGGAATATCGCTGATGATCTTTTCGGATTTCTTGTACAACTTAACCATGAAAGTTTCATTGGTGGTTCTTGACTCCACCAAGTGTTCGCTTGTGTAGCACGAATCCAGAAGGTCTTGCTTGGTCTTGGTCAACTCGGGAACGTTTTGAAACCGCAAGCTCTGCAACTTGGGGTTCTTGCTATGTTTGTGGAGATCCCATGATCCGATGAGGTGGCCTCCAGAGCCGGCTATGCAAAACATGTCATCTTTCGTGGAAAACATGATAGGGGAGGAAAAGAAGCATGGGTTTGCGATTCTCATGTTGATCCACTTGGAGTTACTTCGAGCGGGTCTGCAAAATCTGAGTTGAGGTCCCAAGAATTTGACAGCCACAACACAGTCTTCTTCTTCAGGGAAGAAGACATGGCCACATTGGTGACATATTGGGTTTGGCATTGAGGCAGAGTTACAAGAAGAGGCAGCGTAACGCGTTTCGGGTCTGTATCAGGGTTTTTATTTATTTCTTGGACAAGCAACATGCCGCCTTTCAAAGTAGGTAGCCATCCATTGGATGATCCTATCGTTCCCATTTCGTTACTCAACTCTCCAAGCAACTTTTGATCCTTCTCTGCCCTCTCTTCCCACTCTTCGAAAGACATGGGACCACCAATATGCTTCCAAATGACGGGTTTTTCACGTTTGGCCCAACATCAGCACAGATCAAGACATAAGTATGAGTTTGCTTAAATGAAGATGAGAAGCCATTAGAGAGGTGAGGAGAGGATCTCACCAACACACGTTTCCGAAAGCAGAGGTTTGGGGGCTGGTTGAGAAGCAGAGACATGAATTATGTTCTTAACGGAAAGCAATATTTAGAAAGATGGGAAGAAGAAACAAAAAAAAACCCTAATTGAAGAACTTGTGATCTTCTCCACCTTAAAACTCAACATTAATACAGAGGCATGGACTTGCTCACCAAGTTTCCCATCTCCAATTTAATTATTTTCTTTTTCCGGCATCCGTTCAGTAATGTAATAATGTAATGTTAAAACTTAATGCCAGAGTAAGAAGAACAAAAAAAAACACTACTTATGCCCAAGTTGATGAATGAAAATTAAAATGCTAATCTTCCCAAAACATTAATCAAAATGTTTGCGAGTTGACAACATATAGTTCCATGTTCAACAACAAACCTTAAAAAAAGTCAATAGATAATACAAACTATTCCCCAACAGTTTCAAAAGCAAAGGACTCTGCTACGTACGTACCTATAGGCTACTTACAACATTTGATGATCTTTTCTCAGACTTAAACCATAGTAAAGGTCAGAGGTTAAAGACCCAAGTTGTTACTTGTTAGTGCCAATCAACAATATCTCCAAATGTTGTGGAACCAACTCCTTCCCACACTTCACTATGTCCCACTTCTTCTGAATCAACACCTTCCATGTCACAGTCCCACCATCCTGAATCATTTGCATCTGATGGGAAGTTTATATAAGTATTAACTACAAAGAGATTTTGTTTCAAGTAAAAAAAAGTGACTTGAGAATTGTGTGGCACTCACAATGGTTGTATGTTGGTTTCTGCTTCTTACTACTATTGTCACTTCTTCGATCTTCTCTTTTCCTTTGCATTGGCTTTGATACCTTTGAGTTGCCTCCAAAGACTATAACAGGCTTTCTTGGTCTATTCATGTTCTCCATACCTAGCGATTCAACATATACTCTTGATAATTATTAAGATCTCAAAGGTCCTTAAACGTTAGAATCTTCGATAAAGCCTAAGATCGCCAACCAGAACAGAACATCTAGTAAAAAAGTTCTCAATTTACACAGTTCTTTCAAAACAACATCCAGAGAATGGAAACTTTTAGGTAAATAAAACTTTATGATTTAACTATGAGAACAAGAACTTTAAACAAGTAATGAAAATAAAGTGATATATATACCTTCAAAAGGATCTTTTCTTTTCTTTGATATTTTATCGTCCTTCACAATGATGATATCTTCATTGATTTCAGTGGAGTTCGAAGTCATATGATCTAATTCTTCGACAGTGGTTTGATTCAACGGCTCAAGACTAGCCTCACTAGTAATCTCCCTACTCACTTCTTGACTTATATGTGTCTCTCTTGGCTTGAACTGCTGAAGCATTGTCTTTTCAAGACCACCTTCACCATTTTTCTTTTCTTCTCTCGCATTTCTCTCAACCCCATACCCATGAGAGAGTTGAGTCAGATCTTTAGAGCTAACCAATGAGGTGAAAGGTCTTCTTGACCCTTCCTGTTCAGAAATCAAAGACCAAACTTCTTTATTACACATATGAGGTCTAAAATCTAAATCTGTGACAGTTCTGCTTACTCAACCTGAAAATATTTATCATATATATAGATTAAATCTATGCATCACATATATTATTCCACAAGCAAAAAAGAGAAGTCTAACACAAAAGTTTCAATCTGATCAACAGAATTCAAATTTTAAAACTCACAAATTTCACCACAAATTATCTTCGCATTACCAATTTCAAGGTTTCACTTTCAGCTTTGGCTCACATGAACATAAATTAGAATATGAAAACCTTTCCTTATCAATTTCCACCTCAAATTTAAAGTAATGAACTTTAGCTTCACTGTCATCCTTACCTCAATGTTGTTGGGCTTAAACAGAACTGATTTGTTCAGTTTGCTGTCGATAGAATTTGAAATTGATGCGCAATTCTCCAATTTTCTTATTTTCCGGAGAGCCTTCGACACTATTAAGGCATACGAATTCAATTACTCAAATCTAAACCTCAGAAATATCGGAGTAAGAATGAATTTAGAGATCAAGAGAGATAAGGATTTTTGCACGCTTACGGAATCGTCCTGCGATTGAGGAAGGAAGATGCAATCGATCGCTGACCAAAAACCCTAATTTTAGGAATTGGCTTCTTCATCTTCTTCTTACGTAGCTTACCTCCCGATGAAGAGAGGATTTAGTACTCTATTTTTTATTTTATTTTTAGTTTCTCAAAATTTTGCCGCCAACAGCAGAAAATTTGTTGAAGGAAGAGGGAAAAACACCAAAATTTTTTTTTAATAATATACCAAATCAAGTTTTTGTACCATAAATACCACACATTTCATTTAGGACAAAAATAATATAATATTTTTATTAAAAGACAATTCTATTATGTAACACAAATCTTCTAATCTCATATTTTTAGGGTTTAGGATTTTAAAAACCCTAAACCCTACATTCCACCCCATAAAAACTATACCCTAAATCATAAAATATTTAATCCAAACAAAAAAAATAAATTATTACCCTTTATAAAAATGTTATTTTTGTCCTAAATGAAAATATATGCTAAATTTGGCACAAAAACCTTTTTGGTGCTATTTTTGGGAATTTTCTTTAATAAAGGAAAATGTGGGGGAAATTTTAATAATATTAATGTTAGAGTAATGACCACAGTTACGATTATTACGGTTACAGTTAGAATTTTTGTTTAATTTTAACCTTAACTATTTTATATACGATTAAAGCAGTTACGATTAAAACAGTTATGGTTAAAACGGTTACAGTTATCACGGTTAAAACTGTAACGCCCGTATTCCGGGAATTAATTAATTTAATTAATTCAGAAGTCTTTTCGCGTTTATGAATCTTAGACAAGTCTCGAGAAATTGATTATTGGGCTTAGATGATCAATTTAGATTTGTTCCGGGGGTGTCATAAGTCGAAACGAAAGTTGCGGGGTTTTTCTCAAAAAGGAAGTCAATTTCATTTTGACTTCTCTTCTTCTTCTTCTTTCTTTGTTAAGCCACTTTTCAGCTGAAGGGAGAGTGAGCTTTTGGCGTGAGAGAAAAGGGAGAGTGAGCTTTTGGCGTGAGAGAAAAGAGAGAGAGAAAAAGAGAGAAAAGGGTTGGAGAAGCTTGGATCTTTGAAGATCAAGGGGAGTGAAACTTGTGGAGCTTGGAAAAGGGGGTGGTTGTGTTGGAAGGAAAAAACTTTTAAGATGATGATGGAGAAAGTGTTAAAGTATTTAGGAGAGAAATTTAGGAAATGAAAGATTTTGATATAGTTTTCAACTATTTCTTATTACTCACTTCTTAAGTTAAGTTAGTTACAAATGAGAAGGGGAAGGAGAAATTTATAACCTCCACATTACAAAATATCTCAAATATCTTAATCCTAACTCTAGATAATTCTTCTCTAATATTAGATTATTTTATTACAAATTATATAGATAATTCTATGTAAATATCTAGATTTTTATCTTTAAAGAGGTGGAGAGGTGTGTGGATGATTCTAGAACTTCTTAAGGAGGTGGAGGTGTTGATATTTCTAGAGCAAACTCTAGAATTTGGATTTGGCTCAAAATGATAATTATTGGATAATTGATCCAATAATTAAACTTGATCCAAAATCAAGTTTAACTTTCAACACCCCCTCTTAAACTTGATTTTGCTACTCCAAGCAAGCTCCTCATCTTGGTAAAATTTTCGCGCTTAAGAGGCTTGGTGAAGATATCAGCTACTTGATCATTTGTTTTCACATACTCCAATTGCACCTCCTTCTTATTAACACACTCTCTAATGTAGTGATAACATGTGTCAATGTGCTTACTACGATCATGAAATACTGGGTTCTTCGCCAATGCTATTGTTGACTTGTTATCCACAAAGATTTCAGTTGGCTCTTCTTGTGGCAAGCTTAACTCCTTTAATAAGTTTTGTAACCAAATAGCATGGCAAACACATGAAGTGGCTGCTACGTATTCCGCTTCACATGTAGATAGAGTAACAATTGGTTGCTTCTTTGACATCCATGTGAAATTCGTATCTCCAATGTAGAACACGAAACCATTTGTTCTCTTTCGACCGTCTACGTCTCCTCCCCAATCGCTATCGCTATATCCAACAAGCTTGTAGTCGTTAGAGGTAGAATAGTACATTCCAAAGTCTATGATACCTTTGATATAGTGAAGAATCCTCTTTGCCGCCTTGAAATGAGTTGTTGTTGGATGCTCCATGTAATGACTAACAACTCTAACCGCATATAAGATATCAGGATCCAAACTTTTAAATAGTGTCGGATCCACTCTTTCTCCTTCTTCATTCTTTGACAACTTGATTCCATATTCTATCGGCGTGTTAACTGGATTAGAGTCATCCATCTTGAACTTCTTAAGTACCTCCTTAGCATAGCACTCTTGAGTTATAAAGATTTCGTTGTCTTCTTGATTCACTTCAATTCCGAGGTAGTAAGACATCAATCCAATATCCGTCATCTCAAACTCCTTTGTCATTTCTTTCTAGAACTCCTTGAACATGCTTGGATTATTACTCGTGAATATTAAGTCGTCTACATACAAACATGCAATCAATATATCACCATTTTTAATTTTGATATAGAGTGCATGTTCATATGGACACTTGATGAAAATTTTCTCCTTGAAGTACTTGTCAATTCGAGTATTCCAAGCTCTAGGGGCTTGTTTTAACCCATAAAGTGTCTTCTTCAACCTTAAGACTTTATTTTCTTCTCCCTTGATTATATAGCCTTGTGGTTGCTCAACGTAAACTTCTTCTTCAAGTTCTCCATTTAAGAAGGCTGATTTGACATCCATTTGATGTATCCTCCAATTGTTTTGACCATTTCAAGACGAGCAACGGGAGCGAATACCTCATCGTAGTCAATTCCGGCTCTTTGACTATAACCTTTAGCCACCAATCTTGCCTTGTATCTCTCTACTTCTCCTTTAGAATTTTTCTTTGCTTTGTACACCCACTTCACGCCGATTGCCTTGTGCCCATTTGGAAGTGAAGCTAACTCCCATGTATTGTTCTTTTCTATCGCTTTGATTTCTTCATCCATCACATTTCTCCATGTCTTCTTTTCCATAGCTTCTTGGAAGTCCATGGGCTCACACTCCGCAAATAGGCAGAATAAAGTAAGATTTTCTTGATTTTCAGTTACCTCGTAAAGCTCTTGTAAACTTCTAAAGCGTGGAGTCCTTTCGCTCGAACTTTCTTCTCCTTGAGAACTTGTTGGTGATGTTGGTGGTGTAGTAGGCTCCTCTCTTGGTTGCTCCAGATCATCTTCTTCAAGATATGGAAAAAGTTATAGTCTTCATCATTTGATCTCCAATCCCATTCTCCTTCTTCTTCAAAGATGACATTTCGACTTATGATTGTCTTCTTTGTGTCTGGATTGTAGAGCTTATAGCCTTTGGAGTTAATATCATAACCAATGAATATGTACTTCTCACTTTTGTCATCTAGTTTGCTTTGTTTCTCGTCCGGTACATGAGCATGAGCAATGCTTCCAAACACTCTTAAATAAGAAACACCGGGCTTTCTTCCGCTCCAAACTTCTTGTGGGGTTTTTCCCGAGACACTTCTTATTGGAGATCGATTTAATAGATAAGCCGCACACGCAACTGCTTCAGCCCATAAATCCTTTGGTAGTCTCTTAGTTTTGAGCATGTTCCTCGCCATCTCAAGAATTGTTCTATTTTTCCTCTCCGCTACTCCATTTTGTTGAGGGGTTCTTGGCACTGTTAGTTGTCTTCTAATGCCATTGTCTTCACAATATTTCTGAAACTCTTTGGATGTGAACTCTCCTCCACGGTCGGATCTCAAAGCTTTAATCACAAGGCCACTTTCCTTCTCAACATGGGCTTTAAACCTTTTGAAGTTTTCAAATACTTCTAATTTTTCTTTCAAAAAGTAAACCCATGTTTTTCTTGAAAAATCATCAATAAAGAGAATGAAGTAGTTGCTTTTACCGAGTGATATTGGCTTGATAGGACCACACACATCTGTGTGTATAAGCTCCAACGGCTTTTGAGCTCTTGTACTTGACTCCTTTGGAAAACTCATTTTGAATTGTTTTCCAAGTAAACACCCTTCACAAACTTGATTTGGATGGTTGATGCAAGGTAGTCCTATCACCATTTCTTTCTTTGAAAGCAACTCCAATCCTCCAAAGTTGAGATGTCCGTATCTAAGATGTCAAAACCAACAGTTTTTAATTTTAAAAGGAAAAAATGAAACCAAGAATTTTTCAATTTATCTAATCAATAATTAAAATCAAGAAATAATTTTAAAACAAATACAAAAACGAAAATAAAACCTAAAACCTTATCTGAAGGAAAAAAGTTAAACAAAAATTTTTCAATTTAACTAATCAAATAGTAAAATTAAGAAATAATTTTAAAATGAAAAAAAAAAAAAACAAAAAAAAAACTGTTTATTTATCTAATCTTATTATATAAACCTTGATTACAGAATGAACAAAATTGATTTAGTATAATCCAATTTAATTAATTATTCTAATTGGTTAAGTATTAAAAAAATTTTAGGAGATGATCTAATATGGATAATGTTAGGAATACTAAATGATATTCAAAACCGACTGTTAAACAGTTTTGTCGGGTTTATCAACAAGAGTTACATATAATTGACATAAGATAAGAAATTGGTTAGAAAAATGCATGATATTCTTGGTTTACGAAACGAATAAACAACACCTCTCTTGGACATGAAAATTAAAGGAAATGTCTTTTCTCCATAGAGGAAAAAGTGCGTAAATGATTTTTCCCAAAGGAAGAAAGCAAAAATTGTTCTTTCACAAAAAAAGAAATCCAAAACAAGTCGGAAATACATTTTGCGAGAGTTGCTCATGTGGAGCCAATTCTCATCCACTTATCTGGATCTAGCTAGAAGAGAGAGCAAGTCGATGGGACTTCTGTTGGAGATTCGAAATGATGGTGGATAAGAATCATAAGGTATAAGGCCGTGAAAACCAAACATCTTAAGGTATAAGGTCCGAGATAAAAATAAAATTGAGAGCTGGTAATGGAAGAGTGGAGCTAGAAGATGTTGTTGGAAAACGTCATGAGACAAGGAATAGTGAAAGATTCTAGCAAAGTGAAGCTACGAGAGGGAAAAGATATTATGTTGGGAACCGAGATACGATCTCAACAAGAGGATATCAGATTGGAAAATTAAGATCTTGCGAGAACTTCTCACCTAGATATGAGTGAGTACATACCCGCCGGTTACTAAATCTTTTTTTTACATCTCATACTAGGTCTGGGTGTTAGGGTTGGTTTAGAGGCCTATGATCCATTCGGTTTGGTTTGGTTCCATCTGCATTTGAATCAGGTTTGGATACAGGAAATAGAAAATAAATATTAAAAATTGGTTAAATTTGAATAAAATTTGGTTAAGTTTACACAAATATAACTTAGAACTTTCAAATATTTTTGCATTTTGCCTATGTTGGTTATTTTGATCTAAAAATAATTGATATTTTTTGGTTTATAATTGTAGGGTATATAATTGAGTTATATCAAGTTTATATATTATTAATAATTTTGAATATATAGTTGTATTTCAAATATTTTAGGTATCCATTCAGTTCTCGGTTTAGTTTGGGTTTGGTTTTTCAGATTGAGAATTTTAGGATCCTTTCAGGTTTTTGTCGGGTCAGATTCGGTTTAGTTTTTTGGTTTCTGATATTTTTAAAATACATATCTCACATGGTGATCGAAAAAATATGTTAATAACCAAACTCTTTTCTCTAACGAAATATGATTTCTACTTTTCTCCCTAAATTTATATTTATAAGATAAATCATTAAGCACACATATTTACTTTAATAATTAATTTTACTTAAATTTAATTTATTTTAAAATTAAAAAACCTGCCCATCGGGTGGGTCCTAATCTAGTAATAAATAATCTAAGGTAAATGTTTATATAATAAGAAATCTTGAACCATCTTACCATAATTTGACACGTGTCAAAATTCTAATTAAAGAGATTGAGACATGTGTTAATAAATGAATTAGATGCCAACACTTATTAAAAATATTCAAAATATTGATCCAGATTTGGATGCTCAAGTGGAATTTGGGGCATTCCAACTTATTTTCTTTAACCAAATAGGAAAACTAATTTAAAACATGTTTTTTTCGCCTTTAAGCATTGTTCAAAACACTACAAAGTGGTACAAAACAGAGTAAAAAACAGAGCCTATTTAAAAGCACCTTAACAACATGGATAAAACAGAGCATTGAGACCCAAAATCAAAACCGTAATAGCAACTTACGATCTCCGATCTTCCTCAATGATTGAATGTAACCATGTTGGTCCTCCCCATGCCAAATATGAATTAAACCTACCATCCACATTGACACTCCTTGCAATTTTCCTTGCTACTCCATTCGCTGAAGTTGAAGATAACTTCACATAGCAAACCCGAAACCGCCTTCTAGCTCGCTGAAACCTGTCCAAATAAGATCTGTATTTTGGCCAGTCATGCGGATTATTGATAGCCTCCACTGCTGCTGTGCAATCCGTCCATATCTCTACATCCGTAACATGGAGATCTGAATGCTTTCAACTGCCCACAGGATACACCTTAGCTCTGACACAATCCTGTTTTGAGCTGGTAGAAATGCATCGCTAGCGTGGAAACCTACTTCTCCGTGATGATCTCGAATGAGCCATGAACCGCCATACAACTGAGACGGGTTTATACACGATGTACTAACGTTGCACTTTAACATACCAGCTTGAGGTTTACACCATTTCTTGCTCGCCTCGATAGTAAATTTTGAGTCCGAGTGTTTTTTATTCTCACTCTCCGACGCCCTCTTCCATTCCTCTGCCTCATCTAAAGCTTGTGCAATCAAAATGTCCGCATCATGTACATTATTGGCATATAATTTCTCATTACATTGCTTCCATAATCCCCACAGAATCCATGGAAGTACCTGCCGATAATTAGCCTGCAAATATTACATATCAAGAAGACCAAAGAAATGTTTCATATAATTCTCGATTGTTCCCGGAGCTCCTTGTGTCAACAATGGCACTTTAGTCTTATTCCACACATTTTTAGCAACCCCATATTCAAACAGAACATGACTTATCGTCTCATCTCCCTGTTTACAAATTGGACAAATCGGATCCGACTGCATGACATGAGCTCGTAAACACTCAGCCACCGCTAGAGCACCCAACAAAATTCTCCAAAGAAACAACTTTATATTTGGTACTGTTCTGATTTTCCAAACTTCTGATTTCAATTTGTTCAAACGCACCACATGTGGTGATAGGGGAAGCGCACCTGGAGCTGGTTTCGAAAGCAACCAACTACCACTCTTCACCGAATACTTTCCATCCTTCGTATATGCCCAAATCCAAGTATCTTCCATACCTATGTTTGGTGGAAATGACATAATTCTGTTAATATCAGCAGGATGGAAAAGTTTGTTTAGACCATCAAGTTTCCATGCTCCTTCACTTGAGATAAGATATGTGACTTGTAACCGTAAATTTATTTGCATTTCCTTATTCAAAGATCTCCTTGGAACTTCATCCAACACCCACTTATTCAACCATATGTGAGTGTTAAGCCCATTACCTATCGACTTCATAACACCATGTAATAACAACTCAACTACATATCAATAAAAATGGACTTATATATTGTTTAACAGAAAAAGAGTTACAATATATATAATAATAATAATTAAAAAAATGGTGCTTTCTTATACCAAAAAAACAATTACTGAGATGAAATTGGTGGTCACATCGAAGCCTAACAATGGTTTGATCATCATCTTTATTGACCAACGGCTTGAGACAAACTTGACAATTGCTATCATGAACATGTTCAACGTTGAGGTCATATGTAAGAAATTGTTTAATTATGTTAGTGTTACTCTATAACCCCATATACATAGTAATATAATCTTAAAACAAATCCCAAATTAGAAAATTGAAATGTAAACCAAATCTCCAAACAAAGAAAAACATTTCCTAGTCTCCGAGAGAAGCAAATATCACTGTCTGAAATTCCACTAGAATTCTCAAACTTCTATAGATATTAGGTTAGGACCCGTCCGATGTACGAGTTTCTTAATTTTAAAATAAATTATATTTAAGTAAAAACATTAGATTAAAATTTTGTTGTTAATAATGTATCTTAAAATTGTTTTAGGAAAAGAACAAAGCATATTTCGTTAGAGAAAATATTATATATGGTGTAAAAAAAAATTATATACGTAAGTTGGTTTTTTTACATTACTAAATTAATTTAAATTTCTATATAACAATTCATTAGACACATATTAAAATTTAGATCATATCCAATATAGTTTGGTTTTATATTATCGTTTATTTTGTGATTACCGTGTGAGATATAGAAAACAGATATGATGATCGGTGACTATGTTCTCGCTTATATCTGGGAGAGATATTCTTCCGGCAAGATCTCCATTTTTCCTGTACATTCCTCTGGTTCAGATATTATATCAATTTACAACCAAATATATTTTACCTCTCGAACCTTCACGTGCCTCCTTTGTGCTCGATTTGTCTTCTTCAACCAAAGATCCTATAACTCATCTCTTCTAACGCTATCTCTCGATTTTCTTTCTTTCTCGGGCATTATTTCTGCATAAGATTTTTGTTTTTTTGTTGCTTTCTTTCATTTCCGATTTCGGATTCCAATCCACCATCATTTTTATTTTTTTAGCAGAAGTCCCACTGTCTTCCTCCCATCTCCAGATCCATATTTTTCCTTTGTTTCAGATCTTATCTCAGTTACCAACCGAATACTTTTTTATCTTGCACTTTCACTCGCCAAAATATTTTGCCTTCCTTGTCCCCTGACGTTTTCTGACAACATCCTCTAGCTTCACTTTTACGTCACCATATCTCGATTTTTTTAATTTCTATCTCGTGCTATATTTCTGAAGAAATTTGGTTTTTGTAGCTTCATATCTTTTCCGCCTTTTGATTCCCATCCACCATCATCTACAACCTTCAGCAGAAGCACCACTGCATTCTTCCCTTCTCCGGATCTAAATATGTGTATAAAAGTTGGCTCCGACATATATAACTCTCTTTAATCGGATATCCACCTCTTGTCTTTACTTGTTTCCCTTTGGGAGAAAACAAATTTGACTTCCCTTTCAATTTATCTGTCCAATATATGTGCAAATTTTTATTTGTAAACCTAGAATATTATCCAACTTCCAAACAAATTTATTATATTGTACCAATTATATGTAACCAATTTGATAATCATCATTTTTGAATTCTCATTTCTTTGTTTTCCACAATATACTGTATCAAATTCTCACTTGTTGATCCCTATTTATTTGAATTTTATTTTTTCACTTATTCTCATTTGATGTTCGGTTTCCTTGCATGCATGACACATATTTCTTACCAAATATCTAATCTTATAATTTTCTGTAAGAATTATAATTCTATAATTTATTAAATTTTATGCAATTAATTAATTTTTATTATTTTATGATGATAAAATTATATTTCTACTTAACTATTTGATCTATGAAATTAAATGCTCTCTTTTTTCCTAAAATGATGTTCTAGGATTTTTGTTTGTTCCATAAATATTGATTTTGTATACATTTTTAATTAATTAATGTGAGTAATTTGTAAACTTCAAGAAGTAATCTTTGAAAATATTAGAATATTAGGAATTTTTATTGTTCTATAATTAAATAATAATTTTTGGTGAGAGAAAATACTAATATTTAAAAATAGTAATCATTGTTTCTTAATTTGTATAAAAAGTTCTAAACATCAATATTTTAGGAACAATGGAGTAGATTTTTGTGTTCATTCAAGCCATTAAATTGAATATATTTATTAGTTTATCCAATTAATTTATTCTATGATTTATTTAACAATTAACCAAAGATAATGAATAAGGTTGGACTATACTCAATCAATTTTTTGTTTTTTGAAAAAATTAGAAACAGGTGCAATTTTCTATTGGATCATAAATAATATGAAATTCTAAAAATCTAAATTTAAAATAATGTTTAAATTTTATTGAAATAAGAAAATTAACATATATTATGAAAAATAGAAAGTAAAAATTATCTAATTTTTATTTTTTTTCCTTTTTTGTTGACTTTCCTTGTTGAATAAGGAATTAATTTAGGTAAATAGTTAATTAAAATATACATACTAATCTTAAACTACAAATTATCTAAAATTTAACCTAATTCATTATAGAGTTAAATGAATCAATTTTAAGCATTTATTTGAGGTTAATTTTAAACATCTAAACTTGTTTTAAAACATGTTCAAAATTATATATGTAAAAAATTGAAAGTAAAATTATCTATTTAATTATTTATTTTTTTCCTTCTTTTTAGTTTTCTTTTTTGATTAAGGAAATAACTTTTTTTACACATGTTATAATCTAATCGATCAACTGACATGTGTCATGATCTTGTTAATTCAAATTTTGACACGTGTCAATTTCTGGTAAGTGCAACCAAGATTTATATAATACTAGATATGGACCCGTGTGATGTTCAATGTTTTAACCCAATTAAATACTGCAAGTGCACAGAACAATCGCAATAGTATAAAAGAAATCGAATCCACAGAGACCAAGGTTACACTATGAAATTATGAGATTTTAATTTAAAGCTAAGACAATATGGTTTTTGTGTAATTTTTCGGAACAGCAAACAATCAAATAAATCGGTGTAAACAATTAATAAAAAGACACTAGGTCAAGGTATTTCGCTGGTGATTAGGAGATAAAACCAAGCAACTATTCAGGGCTAATTAACTACCGGTCTAGAACTCAAACACATATAAATGTCGCCCCACTCTCGTGACATATCGACACCTTTATCTAACAACCTAGAATCCGAAACTCTCGCTTGGATCTAGCAAAGACGATAAGCATTAACAAACAGGTTCAATATGTTCACAATCAATCGCAGCAATCAACTCTCGTTGGCTACGCACCAATTGCTCACCAATGATTTTTCTAGCAACCTAGAGCACTCTCGTGAATAAGTTTAACCTAGAAATCATAGACTAGGTGATCAAACTAATCTAGGCATTACGAACCCCTATTGGCGAAGACATATAAATTCCAATCCTATTTGTGCTCAGCTATTGACAACCTAAATCACCATTGAAAAATCTAACCTAGCTATGGATCTACTCACACATGGCAAAATCAAACACAACAAAGCAAGGAGATGAATTCATGATTTATTGAAAGAATAAGGTTCAGGAAAACTTCTCAAGCAAGTTGTGGATTGATCGACAGTAGGGGAATATAAATCCAAATCGAACCAAGGAACAAAGAGTGGAGTCTTGAAAACCAAAAATAACCTAGAACCAAGAACTGAAGTCTGAAAAAAAACGTGATACAAGTCTGAGGCGGCTTGCCTCTATTTATTCTAAAAATAAAATAAAATAAATTAAAAAAATGCGTCCCTAGGTAAAATAGGTCGAGCAGGTGCTCGCCAGGTCCGAGCAGGTGCTCGCGCAGGTGGAAAATCGTCTTTTGGCTCAAATTTACTCCTTTTGCTCCAATGTCTTCCAACATCTTCAATCCATGCTCCAGAGCCTTAAAATACCTGAAAAGAGACAAAAAGACCAGGAAAGACTCGAACACAATATGAAAAGACTAGCTAAAATGGGACAAAATACTAATATATCACCGTGCGATGCACAGGTTTTTTTTTACAATTGTTTATCTTCATTAAATTTTATATCTTTTTGAATATATATAATCTTTTTAAATATTTATAGTCTTTTTAAATATTTATAGTCTTTTTGAATATATATAAATATTTAAATATTTTTGAATATATATATAAATATTTAAATATTTTTCGCATATTATTGATTTTTTTTAGGGATTACACATATTTGAGAACTTATTTTATATATAATTTTACAATGAATTTTTTATATAATTATAATATATATCAACATTTTTTGTTTCTCATTAAAACATTTTGTCAATATGTTTTTTAATCTTTTTAGTTATTGATACTTTCCGAATACATCATATATAAATCTTATAGAGGCGAATTGTATTTTACGTTGGATTATAAGTAGAAATTTGTTTGGGCTTTAATAAAAAGAAAAAGCTGTGTTGGACTTTAATTAAACAGACTTTGGATTATGTAAAGAAAAAGTCACGTGATTGTCTTCATCATTTCGAACATTTGGGGGAAAAAGATGTTAGGGTTTGTAACTGTTGCTGTCTTGCTGGGAATGTATAAAACTTCTAAGCTAAGCTGTGTCATCATCATTTATGGCAAGGATATAGACAATGTAACGCTAACCAATCTATAAGAAGGTCTGTAAGTTTTGAGATTAGGTGTGGTTGAGATTATAAGAAATTGGAATAGATTGGAGATTGTATAGGTTGTTATTGCTTTATAGATAGAAAATAAGTTGTTGATTATGTTTTTAACTCTTGGGTGATAGTTTAATTATAACTATCTACCTTATCTCTTTTAGTCATGATAATTTTGATATGTCCTTTTATCATTTAGTTTAGGTATTTTCGTTGGTATTAGTGAAGTTGATAGTGTTAGATGGTGTTAATTTAAAGTGTTTCCGAATCTTACATATGTATTTGATTAGCAAAACCTTTTGCAAGATAAGGCTGGATTTTTACTTATACTTAAGTCTTTTTATTGTCTGTATTATGTATTTTTATTGGAGCTTAATACATGTGACTCTTACGTCATGTCTATTATAAAGATCTTTTGGAAGCCAACACAATTAATGCAAGTGTGTTGAAAAACAGATTGAAATTGAGACATAATCACATAGAAGACGTATAATCCTAAGCGAGTTACTACTAATCGTGTTCCATTGCATAGTCCTTCTCTTTGATTTATGTTTCTTAGTAGCATGATTGGAACACCTATCTTCAGAGTTAGTTGGTGATTAGGTATTCCTAAAATTTTCAAAGTGTTTAAAAATTCAGTAAGGTAAAGAATATGTTGGTTTGGCATTTCTTCTTTTTCATCACCGATACTATATGAAATTAAATATTCCTTTGCTTCTCCCTCTATATAGGAAATCATGTAACTGTTCATTTCGTCCACCGTCTCATTTCTTGAAGTCAGTATGGCATGCTCTATTAGATATTTCTTTTTTAAAAACTCATCACAGTAATCACGATATGTAGATTTTGCAATACTTGCAACATATTCTCCATTTTTTTGCAGAAGCAAGTCTTTGTCTATTGGTACCATGGGTGTATGATCATCTGAGTTTCCATGTTTAAGATGCTTTGGTGTTTTGCCATGACCGACATCTAATAGCCATTTCGAAAAATCTTTCTCTGCTTGTTGCAACCTCATATTTGTCTCAAGAGTGGATTTAGAGCAATAGTTCCACAAATGTGAGCGGTTGATTGTTGCCATAACAGTTTCTTGCCTGGTGCCTTGTGGTATTACTGGAAGAATCTGTCTAAAATCTCCTCCTAGAAGCACTGTTTTCCCGCCAAAAATTTTGGTGGATGCGTCTGGATCAGTTGCTGAAAGCTCATCTTGCAAACTTCTATCAAGAGCTTCAAATGCGAATCCATGGCACATATGTGCTTCATCCCAAATTATTAGGTCTATTTTTGTAAGTAATTCAGCAAGCATGATGTTGCTACTGATGTTACACATACTGTCTTGATGAAGGTCTATTGGAATTTTGAACCGGGAATGTGCAGTTCGACCGTTAGGTAATAGTAAAGCTGCTATTCCAGATGAAGCCACTGGAAGTACTATTTTTCTCTGTGCCCTTAATCTCGATATTATTGTCTGATACACGTATGTTTTTCCTGTTTCACCTGGTCCATATAAAAAGAAGAGTTTTCCTTTCTTATGGTCGACCGAGTCAATGACAGCATCATAAACTTTTTTCTGTTCGTCATTTAACGTTTTCATTAATCTGCAGTGTTCTTCTTCTTGGTCAGCAATATTGTAGTTTTGTTCATCTTTGAGCATTGAGTTATTTATTTGTTTCAAAAATTCCTTGTCTGGCTTTGGCATATCTTCAAACTCGGTAAGTGATCTATCATTCAACGGCATCCTTTTCTCATTTTCTATAAGTGTATAACTCTGTAGTAGTTCATCTGAAAATTGCATATCATCAAAGGTTAATGTCTTTCTTTGCTTGTTTGGTATTTCCTCAGGTAGGTGTCTCCAGCAATGCTCCCACAGAGAATGAGGACTACTTACTTCACAGTAAAGCAATAATGTCACAAAGAGATCACGAAGCTGGAAAGGTAATACATATTGTGCGGCTTCATCCATAGCCTCTTTCCATTCTGAATCTCCATTCAGCATCCCTCTTGCATAACATGTCGATTGAAATGATTTGTGCTCGACATTATCTAGGTTAATAATTCAGCAAAGCTTGTAGGACCTTTCAGTACATTTACCAACATTCTAAGGTAATATAGGTCTCCTCCTCTTGGATGAATGTTAGCTATTCTACCGATGTTGTATCCTTGTTTCCTTTTTGTCCATGTTTTTTCCTCTGAGTTCCATACGTATTGCGTAGGGAACTGGGCGTATGTTAGTTTTCTTGCTTCCGGGTCACGTTTGTTTGTCTCCAGCCATTCAGTAAACATTGTTTTTTCAATTCCCTCAGTTGAGAGTACGTATAGTAGACTTTTTGTTTCATCTATGACTACTGGTTGTTGGCCTGGTAAGTGTAGTGATAGTCTTGTCACTACAGGTTTACACTCATGTATGTCGAACGCAAAAATTCGCCACATACCTTCACATGGGGAGAGGTAACGACATTCCAAGTAGTTCTTTATTTCGTGGACCTCTTCTTTTGATTTATCTCCTTGACTACTCATATCTTGTACTTTTTCTATCAACATTGTAGCCATGTCAACACCTTTTGTAATATATTTGAATAAATATTTAACAGCTGTTGATCTATTGCACCATTCTACATTGATGTGAGCTTTGTATTTTTCCAGGAGCAAGATATTGTGAGGCACAACGTAGTGGTTATCAAGTTTAGTGTCACTTTTCCTTACAAACTTTGTTTCGTCTGATCTCTTACGATATGTAATGTAGCCAGTTTCACTGATACTTGTGGTGTCATTGTAGGGCCTTGGAAATTATTTGGTGCATTTGTAATTCTCCATACACTTTTTCCCACATGGTCCTGCATCATAAATTGTTCAACCAATTGAAAGGCTTCCGGATCTGCCTCTTTATCAGGTAACTCAGATGTAATAAAATAATCAATATCGTGTGCATTTGGATATTGTTTAGACTCTTATAGCCACAAAAGTATATGTGCATGGGGAAGGCCGCGTTTCTGAAACTCGATTGTGTGGACAACTGTTTATAGTAGACATAAAATGTATTAGTAAATATATCTTATTTTGGATTCTATATTTAAATTAATTGATTGTTGTACCTGCTGTTATTGGGCCGAAGAAAACACCATCTTGTAGATCCCTTAGAAGTTCGTCTAATTTCATTTTGAAGACGCGACATTCAATATCTAGTCTATCATTTGCAGTCTCGTTTCCTGATTTCTCTATATGTTGACTCACTTCTTCCCACCTTGGGTTTGCAGTTATAGTAATGAAAAGGTCAGGATTCCCATACCATCTACATATTACCATTGCATCTCGATAGTTCTCCACCATGTATCGCGGGCCGCTTGTGAACGAAGATGGGAGTATTATTTTCTTACCAAGTTTTGTGGGATCTGCATCTCCTTGGTCAATTGCATCGCAAAGATTATTGTGCAGTTCTGCTCGTAATTTTTTCTGGTTATTCTGGTAATAATTCATCCGTTCTTGTTCAATAGTAGTATATGAATCAACAACGTACTAATGAAAAAGACGGCCTGACCGCACTAATGTTCCTGGAGATGTTAATCTTGTATGTATTTGGTACGCATAATATTCTCGTATTGTAACATATGATCTTTTTGTAACATTTCCTTCAGATCTGTAAGGAATGCTTCTCTCACAGTAACCTTGTTCACCATATAGAAATAACAAAGAATATTGCAACGACATGTAGGATGGATGTAAGAAACTTATCCATTGAGGATTCTCCATTCTAGGATGCACTATTATATCTCTGTCACAATTTGGGTTAGACATATCACCGACAATAAGCCCAGCAATCTCATCTCCTTGTGGAAGGTCAAACTGATGGCCACGCTCTTTATTTTTTATCAGTCTAATTGAAAATTCTTCATTTGCTCCAGATTGATATGTATCTCTAGCCCTTCTGAACACTTTAGCTAATTCATTATACGTGCCCACCATGTCAATCAACCCACTCAGTACAACTTCATCCAAGTCATTTTTTTCCATCTTCCTAGCGCGTTGAGACGGTTTTTTATTTCATTGGAGGTATCATATATGTATAGCTGCGCAAAACATGGTCTGTCACCTTCTGCTGGTAGTAGAGATCCAATTTTTTGGTAGCTATGTCCATGAATACGAAAAGTTTAAGGGCCACTTCCAGAGTTAATATCATTGTCAATTTTTCCTCCCATTGACGTAAATGCAAGCATAGAATTGTAAGCTCGTATATTTTGACGAAAGAATGCTGATCGCGATAGCAAGCTATCTATAAAGGTAGGTGGTCTTAGAATTGGTGGCAGTACGACTCGCCCTTGTTGACAATAAATAGAGAATTTTAATACTTTGTTGCTGTTTTTCAAACTTTTGGATTTCCAAACCAAAGCTTCACAGAAAGTACATGTCACTAACTCGTTGGCTTTTTCTTCTGTCTTTCTACGTTTAGCTGTTAAATAAATTTCACATATTTAAAGATTTTGTATAGGAAAATATTATGATAAAATTGTTAGAAGCTAATATGTAATTAAAGTTTACGTGAGGTGGAAAAATGTATTAAAAATTTAATAATTCTCACTGTGATATTTACCATAATTGTTTGGTCTTTTTATTCTTAGACATCGTCGTCTTTTGTCTCTAGCATGTTTATGTTGGTTCATATCAATATTTTGGCAATCTTCAGACTTATTTTCAGTATGATTATCTACCAAGGTATCTTCCGCTCTTTGGTTGCATGATTATCTTACGTACCTTTGCTCTTTTGTTGTAAAGCCTGTAAAAACAATTTTGGTAGATGAGGTTATTTTTTTATATTTTATGTTACTAACTGTATAAACATAAACTTCGTATAAAAATTAGAAGAAAACTAACAGGGCAAACATTCTTACCAATATTTAAGTTACGCGCTTGTAATTTGAGAACCCTATATTTAATTTTAAAAAGTTAGCCAATCTAATTTTGGAATTAGTTAGGCATTGTACTTGAAAGAAATATTATATATTTATACTTACAACTTGATTTAGTTTATGGACCCATGTCTATAGTGAGCCTAAATTCAAACGCATATCAGGTTCATCTATTAGCGCTTTCTCGATCATACTAATCTGATCATCATTCATAATTCCTCGTTGTCTTTTGTTATTTGATTTCTTAACTTTCGCATCCGTTTTGTTTTCTGCAGAGTTGTTCATGTTTGAATGTTATTTTGTGTTTCTTCATTACGGGCTTCCCATGCTTTCAATATATAGAGAATATAATACATTTCCTTTTTCTGATTGCATAAGGTATATTAACTTTTATGTTTTTATATTGTATTAGGAAATTCCTTTTTCGATTGTGTTAGTAATGCGTAGTTGTGTTTTCTATTTAAGAAAAGGAAATACATTGATCAATTAGGATTGAGTTAATGTTTATATATTTTATAAATGCATTAATTAATTAGGAATGAGTTTAATAGATGGTACATTCCAATTTCCTAAATAACAATGAGTATTTTTAAATAGATGATCGAGACTACAACTAACAAATAAATGATTGGAAATATTAAATTTAAAAGAGTCATGTAATATATACACGTTAAAGTTTTATTTTTATTTTTATCAAGGGTTCTACCCTTAGATTTTTTGTTTTGTTAATTATCTTATGTATTTTTATTTTCTATGATCTGATCGTATCACAATTAGTAATAAGATACCATAACATTAAAACAGAGTTTGTACTAATAATTTAAAGTAAATACTATATTATTAAAATAATCAATAACTAAGAAATCATGAAAGTAAAACAATTGTATTTATTAAAAACCTATTTCTATTTAATAAGAAATAAAACCATATTTCTATTAAATATTTTAGTAATAAAATATCAAAGTGAGTCCTTAATTCTTGGTTTCTTTCATTGATCATTCTTTGATTCCTCACGTTCATGTCGTACTTTGGAGTTTTCCTGTATGGTGTCAGTATTGGTGTCTTCGAAGCTTGATTCTCGTCTGCTATCACAATTGATCTTTTTTGAACTTGCCTAAAACATAAAAGATAATTAATTTATATGTTTATGTTAAATACTATATTGAAGCGACTAATTATATATATAGTATTTACCTTCAATTGGTCGAGAATCTTAGAAACTGTAAAACTCTTATATGATACATCAAAATCGTATTCTTTAACTTGAATTTCGAATAGATAAGTGCTTCCTATAATTGATTGCACGCATGTGGATATGCCTTTCAACCCTTGTTCGCCTGAGTTATTTTTGATCTGTGTGTGAAAAATATTTAGCTAGCTATTAATAGAAATATAAAACAATGTATGTATACAATAGAAATATATATTATTTTTTACGCTTTCAGCAGTTGTTCCATTGATTTCTGTAGCTTTTTGTCAACTATGACAAAGTTTGCAGAGTCATGTCCATCATCCACTATGACTTTGATTCTAAATCTGGCAAAATAATAATAGACTTAGTAATGATAGAAATAAATTATATAAAGACAATAGACATTAGGGAAAAGACAATGAATAATTTACCTGAGGACTCCAACAGTTGGTGAGTTACCACATTTTTTGTTTACGCATATAAGTGAAGACCCATATTTTTGGAGTTTTCTAGAGTAATTTGTACACGATATGTAATTCCAATCATTACGTAAGACAATTTCGATAATAGTTGTTTTGCAAACAAACTTCCTTTCCTATAATTCTATTCAATAATTGCAAATATGTAAATATTGGATTTTAACCCCAAAAATATGTAAATATTAGATATTTAAATCATATACATATATAAAAAAATTTAACTATTTTAAAGAAAAGTAGTATTATGTGACGGTCGTCAGATGATACAAAATTTCAAACATTATTAATTGAGTGTTGTTCTCCAAGATTACTACTTCTTCAGCCATGTGACCCAAATTCACTAAGCAGTCACCATCGTACTTTAAAGTAATATAATACAGTTGGGAAAAGTTAGGGAATTTTATTATATTAGTTTAATTTAATTAGTAAAATAAACCTGAAAACCCAAAGAGCTGAACCAAACCCGAATGCACAGCCCTAGTGTGAGATATGCAAAAACAAATCCGGTAACCGGCGATTATGTTCTCGCTCATATCTAGGCGAAACGTTCTTCTGGTAAGATCTTCGGTTTCTTTAACGCCCGTGTTCCGGAAATTAATTAGTTGAATTAATTGAAAAACTCTTTCGAGTTTATGAACCTTAGACAAGTCTCGAGAAATTGATTATGGGGTAAAATAATCAATTTAGATTTGTTCCGGGGGTGTCATAAATTAGTTTGAAAGTTATGGGATTTTTCTCAAAAGTAACAAGTGGGAAGCAAAATTGGTTTTCTCTTCTTCTCCTTGTTGAGCTCGCCATTTGTGGGGGTTGAGAGAGAGTTTCTTGAGCTTGTGAGCTTATAGAGTTAAGAGAAGAAGAAGAGAAATGATTGTGTGAGCTTGTGGAGCTTGGATCTTGCGAGATCAAGGGTGTGGAGCTTTGTGAAGCTTGGAAGAAGGAAGGTTTGGAGTGAGGCTTTGTGGCGTGGAGCTTGGAGGAGGAAGAGTTATCTTTCTTGAGCTTGAGGAGTCCATCTAAGGCAAGATCCACCCATTCTAAGGTGAGTTATGACCAAAGGTTATCATTAAGCCATGTGGGGGCTTGTGGGGTTGTTCTAAGCTTTGAGGTGTTCCTAGGTTGCTTAGAAGCCTTGTGGTCATTTGTGGAGCTTTAGCTAGAGTTTGCTAAGCTTGTGCTGGTTGAGAACCATGGATTTGTACTTGTTGTGCCTTGTTAAGCTTTGATTGTGAGTTCTTATGCTTGCTTGGTGATTATGTGGGTTGTGGTTTCTTGGTTATTCCATGGCTTGTTGGGAGTGTTTCCCTAGTTGCTTGGTGTGGTATTGTCTTGCTTGGTGTGTGTATTGGTTGTGGTTTAGAGGTTTAGTCTTAGGATTATGTCTAGGCTAAGTTGAGGAGTTGGGAAATCGGACCGGCTATCGACCAGGTATGGTCGATAGGGCGAGGTCTATAGGAGCTATCGACTAGGTGTGGTCGATAGAGCGAGGTCGATTAACCCTACTAGATGTTTTTCCTAGTGCTTATCGACCAGGTGTGGTCGATAAAGCGAGGTGGATAGGCTGTATCGACTAGGGCAGGTCGATAGGTTGGTCGATAAATCCTGCTGGGTGTTTTCCTAGTGCTTATCGACCAGGTGTGGTCAATAGAGCAAGGTCGATAGGGTGTATCGACTAGGGCAGGTCGATAGGTTGGTCGATAAATCATGCTGGGTGTTTTCCTAGTGCTTATCGACCAGGTGTGGTCGATAGAGCTAGGTCGATAGGGTGTATCGACTAGGTGTGATCGATAGGTAAGTCGATGAGTTTTTTCAGATGGTTTTTAGGATGGCTATCGACTAGGTTGTGGTCGATAGGTCATGGTCGATGGTGGCTATCGACCAGGTGTGGTTGATAGGGTGTGGCCGATAGGGGGTATCGATGGTGTTGGTCGATAGGTTGTGGTCGATTGACCCTGTTGTTCTGTGACTTGTGTTTTTAGCATTTCTTGATGTTGTGAATTGCTAGGTGGTTAGTCATGGATGTGTTTGATTAGCCTTGCATGAGGTTGCATGTTTAGCTGATTGTTAGAAGTAATACTTGGTGTTATTATTTTGTGTTGGTGTGGTTGTTTGAATTGTGTGGGCTTTCATATAACCTGTTATTGGGAGGATCAATCTCACTCACCATTTGGTTTACCAAATGTTGATGCATCACTTTTGTCGATGCAGGTAAAGATAAGGCGTTATCATGGAATCGAGGCGAGGAGGAGGAGGATGATTAGGACCGGTAGTTTTAGGTTTTGTAGCTTTCGTAGGATTGCTAGAACCGGTAGAACTGTTGACTATGTGTGGTCGTTGTTGTTTGTTGAATGATAATTAACTGGTGGAATATTATTTGTATGGGCACTTAATATTTGTTAATTGCATGTTTAAAAAAAAAGTGTGGTCATCACAGTTTTCCTCTGAAATCCTCTGGTTTAGATCTTCTATTGGTTCCTAACCGAATATATTTTCCTTCTCGCACATTCACTCGCTGAAATCCTTGACAACTCCTTAAAAATTTATAAACTTATTGGAACTTAAATAGTATAATAATATAAAAATCTAAATTTGGAAAAATGTTTAAATTTTATTGAAATAAAAAGATTTAACATATATTAGAATAAATTAACAAATACTTAATTTTCTTTTTTCGTTAAGTTATGGTTTTATTTTTGTTTTTGTATTTGTTTGAAAGTTATTTAAATTAACAAATACTTAATTTCCTTTTTCGTAAAGATATGGTTTTAATTTCCTTTTTTGTATTTTTTTAATTTATTTCTTAATTTTAATTATTGATTAGATAAATTAACAATTTTTGGTTTCTTTTTTCTCCTTTTAAAATTATTTAATTTTAGGTTATTCTTTTATCCTTTACACCTATTAACCACCTCTAATTTTTTGTTCTCATAGTTTATTTCTTCCTTCTAAAAAAGACAACATTTAGAAGAAAAAAAAGTAAACTATGAGAACAAGATTTTAAAGGTGGTGGTGTTAAGAAAAAGATAAGGTAAAATATTAGATAAAAACTAATGTCGCAAAAACCAGTGTACCTATATAAGTTTGACTGTTTGAGCCTTCTTGTAGAATTTAAGACAGTGATATTTGCTTCTCTTAGACCATCAGCATTGCACATGTTGTTGATGGGTCTTATGCGTGAGGCCCGCGCAAAATCACCTTCCCCAAGCGAAGTTGTGTCTCGCGCAAGACATAAGTCTCGGATGTTTTATGCCATGTGTCGCAACGTGATTCGTTGCGACAATAAAAAAAATCAATTTTTTTTTAAAAAATTAAAAAAATAATAATAATAATAATAATAATAATTTTTTTTTGGGAAGACACAATGTGTTTTGTCTCTAATGTGGATGCTCTTAGAGACTAAAACAAGCATATTTCTTTCTTCGGACATTTTGAGATTTGGTTTGAGATTTTGTTGCTTTACATTTCATTTTTAAAGATGATATTGTGTATAGGGTCAGAGAGTAACATTAACAAAAGCAAACAATTTCTTATGACCTCAATGCAAACATGATGATGATGACTGCCTGATTTGTCTGGAGCTGCTGGTCAGTAAGCACATTGATCGAATCCTTGTTAAGTTTCCATGTGACCACCAGTTTTATCTCGGTATTTTTTATTTTTTTGTGTATAAATGAGCACCAATTTTTTTCTTTAATGTATCTTCTTCTGTGAAATAAAACATAAATCCATTTCTATTGTTCAAACGGATTTAAATAATATTGAACTACCTCTGTTTTCAATTTTGCAAATGCTTGGTTTTACAAGTCGTCTTGTATATTATATATATATATATATATATATAATTTTGTTGTGTAACCTTTTATTGGTCAATTTCCATACTAAATGAATTTTTTTTAAATTGATATATGTCAAAATCTGATTGACCAATTAAGACATGTAAAATAGTATGTATATATGTGTGTGTGTGTGTATTTTTGCTCTTCATTTTTGTTTAAGGAAAGTAAGAGGTAAAAACTTGTAGATATACACATGTAATTTATATATCATAGTCTGATTATATTTATTTATATAACTTACTAATATTACTCATTTAAATACACTTACATATATACTAGTCATATTTAACTCATATTTTCCTATAGCAATTCAATAATTATTTATTACTGCGTTATCATAATTATAAATTCATATTCAAATTAATTTAAATTATATGTAAATACAAGTTTATTTATGATTCGAATTCAATAATATATAATAAAAAAAGTTTATATTTAAAAGTGATGGAAAACATAAATTACTCACTAAACTTATAAATTGTTTCCAAATAAAATCCTAACAATCATCATAATAATTTGTAATTTTTAATCATAGCATTTTGGAGCCAAAAAGAAAATTCAAATTTGGTCGTCAGGCTTAAATCATGACTTCCCTATAAATAGAATGAGGGGTTTACATCTTCTCCAGCACACATTCTTTTGTTTCTGAGCATTTTAGCTTTTATTCCTCATGCCTTCTTTCAGCTGTGTAGAAAATAAAGGTCAAGACTATAAGACTGTGGAAAAAATAAACTGCTGGAAATACACATAATTTGGAAAAAAATTTGGAAAGATCAAAATCAACACATAACCATTTTCCAAATTCTAGATTCTTTTAAGCTTTTGATTCTTTTTATCTGTTTATTCTAAAAATTTTGTATTACTTTTTATTTTTTTTATACAATTGAAACAACAAGATCAGTACATGCCTCCATGTACAAGATCTGATCCATCTATGTTGATACCACCACTTCTGCTATTCAGTATGACACTAACCTAAGGCTTCTTTGTAGCACCATCAATTAGTATTTGCTTAAAATAACACAATGGAAAGTTGAGCAAGAGGCACCCTGACTCTTCATTTGTAGAAAGATTATATACAATGGTAAATGAACCAGTTTGTTTTTAAGAAAATAAATGATACATGGAGTCAGATGATATGTCAAAAGCAAATACTATGTATCATAAATGTGCATGAGTTAGCTAATGATGTGATAATGAATTATAAAGACATTGAGAGATTCAT
Organism: Cardamine occulta; assembly: GCA_028015245.1. Classification (NCBI taxonomy): domain Eukaryota; kingdom Viridiplantae; phylum Streptophyta; class Magnoliopsida; order Brassicales; family Brassicaceae; genus Cardamine; species Cardamine occulta. The sequence goes on along the minus strand of CM051386.1, from coordinate 14,390,993 downwards.
GTAACGAGTCGTACCTGAAAAAATCTCTAAAGCAATCCTTTGTTGTAGTTTACAGTACTGACCAAACCAGATACAAGAGTTTTTTGAAACCAGTCAGCAAACATGAACTACAGAAATATAAGCTTTTTGAAACTCTTGGTCATAGCTATACACTGATCATAACCAAAAATGTCAAATAGGCTCAAAGCAAATTTGGATTCATCACAAAGTAAACCATGAAAGCTGTACACACATTTTATAAAAAAAGTGTCCAAAACAAATGGACCTACAAGTGCAAAAACATGAGGAACATACAGATGAACATTGATAATGAGGGAGAGGAAAATCTAGATTCGTCGCCTGATTTCTCCCTTCCTTCACTTGCATCCCTTTCCATCAAGTCAAATGTATTAGAATGACAAATTAATGGTTTAATTTTTAATAACTTGTACTCATACAGATCATCACATAGGTATTATAAATATATTGCACTAATACCTCGAAGTTGCAGGGGAAATGCAAAGATTTGGTTGGCGGACAATTTAGATTTGGTCACCGTAGCGTTGAATTCATGACCTGTATCATATACATTATACTGCTAAACTTTCGTCGCATCAAGGATAATCGCTTTTTCTTGCAAGAACATATGTGTTTTCGAAGAATAAGTATACCTCGAGGACCTCCATGGCCAAAGCTGCTTTCTCTGAAGGCACTCCAATCAAAACTTGTCTTTGGCAGGGCGAGATGTAAAATTTAGAGGGCATGATCCTCCGATCTCTGGGATGTTATCTCTCGGGGAAGGACACTTCCCAGGATCATCTGCAAAATCCACATCAACTTTTTCTATATTTCCACCATCTCCTATTGTTATGTAAACTGGCCCACATGGATCTAGTGCGTAGTTGTATATGCGGTTTATTCTCTCGTATGCATGTACCTGCATTAATAACAACTTTTCATCATACAATGCATATATAGAAGAAGAACAAGGAACAAAAACATTTCTAAATCACTAGAATTCAACCTCACTAGTGCAATAAACAAACATTGAGAAGATATGGACCAAATTCAACAAACAAGAAGAAGAAGAAATCAAAGAATAACAAATCTTTGTTTCACCAAGAAAACTTGAGAACGTTCGTACATGTCCTGCAAACACGATGTCAACACGGTGTTGGTAGAGAAGCTCTTCCATTTCCTGCCTCATGCATTCAAACTCTTGGTAGTGCGAGGAGTAGCTATTGTACCAAGGTCGGTGCATTTTTGCAACAAGCCAAGGTGTAACTGCATGATCAACTTTAGACAAATCTTCCTTTAGCCATGCATACTGAGCTCCTAAAATAAACACACAATTATTCATAGAAATGAGATTGACTGAAGTAAGAGCATTAGAAATCTTCCTCATGAACTAGGGAACAAAGCACACATATGATTCAATGAAAATCTTAAAGAGACTGATAGTATCCATGGATTTACCAGTGTGATTGTAATCAACATATGCACCCAACATAACAAAGTGCACTCCTCCGGCATCAAAAGAATAGTACAAGTTGCTGTTGGAGCCACTCTCACTTGCAGGAACTGCAAACCTTTTAGAATATAACTCAAAGGTGATCCCTGAAGCTTGAGGCTCAATCTCATGGTTTCCTTCGATAACCATCGTTGGGACCTTAGAGGTCAGTGGCTCCATGAACCTACACACAAATAAAATATTTTCCACCAAAAAACTCCCAAGTATAAAGGTTTCTTGCCCACATGCAATATAAAGGTTTCTAAAATCTTTTTAAACGACTAGACAAAAAGCTGAACAAAATAGTAAGTTTAACCTTCCCCATGCATCCCAGCGAGGTTGATACGTCTCTCTAATAGGTGCTTCGGGAAACAAACATGAGAAGCATCGAACTCCTTTGCCACCAGTTGTACGGTACTGGTTTGCGTATGTTAAGTCCCCAACAATTAAAACCAGTGAGGGATCGTTTTCCATCAAATGGTCAAAGGTGGTTGTTGTGTTACTAGTAAGACCCAAATCCCCAACAAAGGCAATTCTATGAGGATATGCATCTTTACTTGGCAGTGGCAAAGTCTCAAAGGAAATTTCCTCACTCATTGCCGGAACAGAGCTGTCGCCGCACCTGTAGTAGTACTTGGTTTCTGGTTCAAGACCTACAACATATTATGAGTCAGACAGCAATATCTGCAAAAATATTATGTTGGTAAATCTTAACCATATTCCATAAAAACATTGCAGCTTTAAAATAAGAGTGTTTCCAGAATAGTCACAAATTCATACTAATTGATCTAGCAAAACCAAACAATCCATAGTATCTAAAATTGTTACTTTATCTTAACCGTGAAACTTATATTGCACAAGTTATAATACTTCAAGTTATCTCTGCCTACTCAAGTATTGTCAACTCTTAGAACTTAGAAGCAATGTAAGACTCAGCTAGAATAAAATGAAGTTGCAATGGTTCATTCATACATACACATAAGAAAACTCATAAGATGAATGAAATGGTTCTATCTCATTATTACCGTCAATGAGGACATGGTGTATGATGCCTGATGTGTAATTGAGAAGACCATCAAAAGGATATAACTGACTATAAACTGTTGCATTTCCTTTCTTTTTTACCAAATATTTTCCTTTCTCCTTCCCATACCAAACCTCACTTGCAACCAAACTAGGGTCAAGCGGTTTCACGTCTTTGTCAACCATAGCATCACCTGAAGAAGCAAGAAAATGGACAAATCTCACAATTATATGTCTTATATATTAAATAGAAGTCAGGAGACAAATTTAAAGCCTATATGTATTTAAGAAAAAGTATAATACTTGTGTGAGTGATTCCAAAAACAAGTATGTAGTTTCTATTTAGCCGGAAATTATTATAAATTAATCAAATTCGTATAAAATTGAACTGGAAAATATTGTAAAATCAGATTTACTAATTAGAAAATCTCATAATCCTAAATTCAAATAAGAATCAAAGAGACAAATTAATTATATTTTAAATAATGGAAAATTCATGAAATACAATACAGTACTTAGTGTGATTCTCAAAAAAAAAAGTAATATTTTATTTAGCCGAAATCAACATAAATTAATCAAGTTTGAGTAAAATTGAAAAAAAGAAAATAATCGTGAAGTTAGAATTACCAGTGACCCAAGAAACCCCACATGGAGGTTGGACTAGAGAGAGCTAAAGCTATCTGTTGTGGCAAATCGGAGCTGACGTTTCTTTTCCTCAGTCTTGGATGATCCATAGGTAAGTCGTCACTGCCTCGGCGTAGAGACGGATCGAACCGGCGGGTTAATGGTTTGAACGGGCCGTCTAAAGTTGTTTGGATCGCTTCACCGACGGCAAGTAACAACAATGACATTAAGGTCACCGCAATAATCATCACTAGTAAAGGCATGATGATCCACATGCGTGTAGAGATTTGATGGTTTCGACTCGAGCAAAGACCATGTCGAAATTTTGAATTCTTTTTATTTCTTTTATCCTTTGTACTGAGAATATGCCATTGATGATTTGGCCTTTGGGGTTCAAGCTGTACGGTGTCACCATTCTATGGAGCTCTCTCTGGCTATTACTTTACTAGAGTTTGAAAATTAAAAGTGAAAAGACATTTTATTGGCTTTAAAAAAATAATTTGAAATTTGGTTTGAAAATTTTACTATTTTTTTATCCCAAAATGTTAAAAGTACCATTAATAGCTTTTGAATCAAATGAGATCATGTTAGCACGATTAAATCAAAGCAGAGATTAAAAGATTTAAAATGATATAAACAAATTTTGCATAGTTATTCTTACAAATTTTAGTGGATTATTAATAAAAGTTTCAGAACATTTGAGAAACTAAAGAATGAGGTTATAAAAAATTGTAAAAGTTACAAAAATGTAAGGCCAATCTGCTTTAGAATCCTCTTAAAGTTACAAAAATGTAAGGTGAGCAGCATTGGCAGCAGCTCTTTTATTACATATATACCTTGTTTCCATCTCCACTTAGTATAAAAATCTCTTAATTAGCTTATCTAGTTCCAAATTAGTTGTGTATGAGTCCATCTTCTTCAAAATTGTGGAACAACACGGAGAATATATTATTTATAACTAACTTAAAAACCTAAACTATGATAATAATTGTTTGGTTGAATTAAAAATGACATATTATTATAACTTAAAAATGAAAATTAGAGTTCAGATTTATTTTCAATTCCTCCAGCTAAAAAGATAAATATATAGACAGTTGCACTTGATGTAAAAATGTTGTTTCTTTTGAATATAATTTTACATATTATTCAAAAAAAAATGACATCAAACCTTCATCACCCATCTCTAGACCAAAACTGATTTACCACTTTAGGTCTCACTTCACATTTGGTAGGATACACCTACCGACCTAGGATAATGTCTTGCTTTCTATGGTAATGACATTAACTATCCTCGGATTTTCAAATTAGCAAAAGATACTGGTTGAAATAGAATTGGTGGGAATAAATCTATATTGCTACTTCATATTCAATGAAAAAGAAAGGTAATGTAACACTTTCATTGGCTCTTCCATACGGACTTGTTGAAAACAAATATATATATATATATAATTCTAAAATTTCCAAAAGACTTTCCGAACACATCATGTTACCAACGATCCTACTAAAATTAAACCCCAAAACTCAATTCGTCAGAAATTCTATCAGTTTTCCGACAACTTTCTTGTAGTACGATAGCTCTAACAAACCACTGCGCTTGGTAACAACTTGGTCTTGTTGAATAAAACGGACTACCACAATCATAAATCATAAGTCATCTCACAAGTATCAACCAACAAAGGCATCATAGGTTCACTATATATATATATATATCATTCATTACAAAGCATAAATATTGAGGAGATAGAGAAACAAAAAGTGATAGCTTACTTCTTGAGATCACAGTTGAGATCTTTTAATGATAGCATCAGTCCACAATTCCATATATATGTGTGATTCGTAAGATCTTCTAATGATAGCATCAGCCCACAGTTCCATATATATGTGTGATTCGTATACATAATTAGCTTCATAAACATGAGTAAAAACGGTTCTCGAGTTACGAAAATTGCAAACAAAGAGAAATTATAAAAGAGTAAATATATGAAAATGAGGGGTAAAAGAGCGTGAGGGAAACTCCATGATTGGCTTCGGTGGGGTTGAAGAAAGGATGCACAAGGAACATAAAAGTGTCTCCCTAAAAGGTTAACTACAGAATTGTTCCAGACGTTTTCACTTTCCCTCATTTTTTCATCTTTTCTAAGAAAGGTTATTGGTAGGTTAATTTGTATAGAGATTGTTGATTATGAAACTTGACGATTTTTGAAACTTTTAAATATAGCAATTATTTCTACTTATATATAAGGATTCTTATCAAGAAATTTTTGATTTCGTAGATTTTCTTTAAATACTTTCTACAACTTTCTTTGGAAGGTAAACAGTTAAAATATGTTTTTGTTTTCTAAAAGTTTTCTAAATATTATCTCTTCCAATATTAAAATTATAGTGGAGCTTTGAGCTTCATGTTAATATTTGGAAAACTTATAGAAACCAATATATATATATATTGAATAAGGATGATACTCGACAAAATACATATAAAATTCAGGATAGTTGGTAAAAGTTTGGACGAGATCAAAATATTGATAAAACTAATTAATGTGTGGGAGGAACTTAACGTGGATGCCGTGATTCTATTGGTATAATGAAAAGGTTGAGATGAATAAATAAAATATTATTGTTTCTTGCTGAAAGACTTGGACACTAGCAAAAAAATCTATATTGTTTGCTACTTAATTAGCAAAACGTTGCTAACGTTATGTGAATAAAGTTTCAGTTACGGGTTTCAATAAGATCCTGAAATGGAAAATGTTTACATCTCCTTAATTATCTGTGATATGATTATCTAAAGACATATTTTTGTTTTACATAATTGTTTTTTGTTAATGAAAAATTAACATAAAAGTTTAAGTGCTAAAAAAATACTAATTGTCTTTTCTTAACATGTTTACCAAAAAAAAAAACTTTATTAAAAACAAAATTCTATCAATTTATTTTAAATCAAGTATATTCGCGTAGAAATTTTTTTCCTTCAAACTCATTCAAAACTTTGTAAGCCAGCTCTCAGCCCCGTGAGTTTTTCTTGGTTTATTTTTTTTCAAATTCAATGATTAAGAAAAGGTAATGCCAAAAGTGATCAACACATACATTCCATGAATTATAAAAGAAAATAAAAAGAATGGAAAAACAAAACTAATTGGATGTACAATTCAATTACTTTGTCTTATCCTTAATGTTTACTCAACAAAAAAGTTAGTATTGATTGAGTTGTGTATAGTATAATTTCTAATAATGATAGTTGCAAAATGTATTTATATGTGGTTTATTTACCCCCCCCCCCCAAATGTATATTTTGTTGAAATCATGAGTACAACATGATTGCTATTATGAGACACAGCTATACCAATCTCCCATCCAATACAATATGGTAGTGATAAAGCCGATTCACTAGCGAGCTATGGATTGTAAAGGTCTAAAGATTATTATCTGAATTATTTTAGAAATTAGCATAGTTTAAAGAAATAAAAATGTATCTTGGTTTTACTTTGATGCATGCATGGATCAAAATGTTAATTCACAACATAGTTTTACATTTGGCGGAACATGCCATGCAATATGATGTGGCCGGTCAACTAATCACCGTAATGTGTTGTGTCCCTAAGACCAAAAACTTTTTAAAAAAAATTGGGAAAAAGGGCAAAAAAAGTGAGAAAAAAAACTATTTTCCATTAATTCCGGCATGAAACCGGTGGTGGCCCATTAGCTGTCGTACGAAATACACTGCCTTTTGCTGAGGTGGCATTTTCAAGCGCTTTGATTCGTTAATTCGTTAGTTAATTTCGTTCACTCCATGAACCTATTAATAAATTTGCGTATCCCTTTTTCGGTAAACACATCTGCTTCTCATACTTTAGGATGTGTAACTTATTAATATATTTTTTCGATATTATATATGAAATATTTAATTTAACCTTTTGTGTAACACTTTACAACATCTACCAATGGATACATAATCACTTATGTATTTCGTAGTATATACCAAATGTGAATGAAGAAATTTGTTACAACATGTGGATTAGGTATTATAAATATAGGTTTCAGAACCTTTAACCATAAATTTTGATAGGTTAATTTGGTTTAGCTTTTTAAGATTTAAATTTCCAAAGTTTTATTTCAAACATCTGTACTCAACATTTTTCCTGCAAGGTTTTTGTTCAGTTTGGGTGGAGATTTGTCTCCATCTGTAGTATGTACTGTCAGCGGACCCATGTGATAGTTAGTGGGGTCAGCTGACCCCACAAAAAAAAAAAAATCTGTGTATATAAATTTTTTTTGGTTGAAAATCAACTTTGAACCCATGAAACTTTAGGTTTTTTAGCCTATTTACTTTTTGAATCCATTAACTTACTTTTAAAAAAATTTCAGCAATTACGAGAGCCAAAATCTATTTTGTTTTTGACTCCGATAAAATTTTTTTTTGAGTCCGCTACTATGTACTATAAAGAAGTAAGTAAATAACCAACTTTTTACACTCGCAAACTAAAAAAGTAAAAGTAAATTTAATTTTACAATCAAAAGTGGGTGGAACGAAGAAATTAAAAATTCTTCAACTTTAATTTTTGTAGCTTCGGGGCCAGTTGTAGATCCTCAGATTTAAAATTTTGTGCTTTAATTTGATTTTTGGTCTAAAATATTTGTTCCATCTGAAAAAAACATTTGTTCAATTGTTACATTAAAATTTAATATATATTTTCTTTTGTTAAAGGCTGTTACATCACATATTTAAAACACCTTGAAGAAATTAAATTTGTTGCATTTGATTATCCCACCAACATCATTAATTTCTTTGTACAAGTAAAATAATTTTTCAAAATTTTCACATTTTATCCAAATTATATATTTTTAGCTCTATAAAATGTTCTATATTCATTTATTTACTCCATCTTGGACTGGAGCTACAGAAGTGGTAAATCTCGATATTATCATTTGAAAATAAAGAAATGTAAATCTCGATGGTTTCTTCTAAATAACGACTTTTAATAATAATGATTAACAAAGAGAATTATCCTTTATACATATAAGACACAAGGCAGTTACGGCAGTTAGGAGGGTTTGGTTAAAGTTACGGCGTTAGAATTAGTAAAACGGAACGGTTAACGGAAAACGAATCCGAGGATCTAACCAAATCAACGGCTAAGATCGTTAGTTAATTTCACTACACTACCCGTTAAGTAGCAGCGTGTATTAACGTCAACGTTAACGTTCCTTTTTGCGTATAAATAACGAAGACAGTTTCCTTGGAGCTTGTGCACACACTAATCTGTCACTCGTCTCTTTTCTCTCTCATCTCTCCCGCTTATTTTCCGAGAAAAAAGTCCGAGAAAATTTCGTAGAGCTTTTAGAGAGAAGAAGAAGAAGAATAAGAAGCTTAAATGGCGTCGTCTTCTCAGAAATTGACCAGTGCTTGTCTCGCCGTGCTCGTCGTCTTAGCTTTCACGGCGATGCTTTTCCGAAACAACGAGATCTCTCGCTCCAGGTTTCTCTCTTTTACTTTTCTTCGCCATAACTCTCTCTTTCTCTCGCGGTGTTTACTTTTCTTCTCCGTTTGAGCTACATTGTAACGATTTTGAGATTTTGCATCTCTGTTTTGAATAATCTGCATTTTACTTTTCTTCGCCATGACTCTCTCTCGCTCGATGTGTTTACTCTTCTTCTCCGTTTGAGCTACATTGTAACGATTTTGAGATTTTTCATCTCTGTTTTGAATAATCCGCTTTAACGATTTTTCTCATAGATTTCAGATTTGCGCACTGTTTAAGTCTCTTTTTGAAGCTTTACGACTGTTTTCATGAGAGATTTGATATTAAGTTCTTCAGATTTCGTAATAACTGTTCTGTTTTCGTCTTTTCGGTATTTGATTTTGCTTAGGAAGCTGAAAACAGAGGAGTTACAAAACTCAAACAACACAACAATTGCGGCGACAAGGTATGAGAACAAAAGTTCTAAGTAATTTTTTTTCTTCCGCCGCTCACAAACGTGAAACGCGCTTTTTCAACCGCTAGGTTTATTCATTTTTTTATTCTTTTTAAAAATAAAATATCAAAAAGTAGAAAACTAACAAACGATCCTAGCCGTTGATATTCTAAGATCCTCGGATCGATTCCGTTAAACCATTCCTTTTTTCTCCATTTGATTCCTCTAATGTAGCGTATAGGTTTTTCAATCGCCGCTCTCACTCACACATGCTCTGAACTTTATTATTTAATCATATATTCCACGTCAGTAAATAAATAACGAACGACGATAAAGTTAAATTATGTACGATCTTTCACAAAGTGTAAATTATTCTCGCGTGTACATATATCGATTTTACTTGCGGTCAGATGAGTCCACGTGTCAAAAATAATGTGATTTAGTATTTCTTAAATGTGTTATGGTTGGTCGCGTCATTTAGGGTTGAAGGTGAACAACAACAACACGCCATTGATGCTGCTGATCCAGATAAAGTTGCTGATGAAGTCGCTAAAGCTCGTTCAAGTGTAAGTTTATCATCTCTTATTTTAGAGTAGAATAAATAAAATTTGATTTTTTTATTAATTCATGAGTGAAAAAACTATTGCTTTTATTTTGTCTGTGCCTTTAATTTCGTCGTGAAGCGACAGTACCTAAGCTAAATAGAGAGGTACAGAGTCGACATGAAACTTTTTTTTCTCTTTCTCATACAAAACTGACACATTGTCGTTTTTATTGTCAGATTTTTGCACGGACATTGTTTTGTTTGTATTTATGGTTTAAACGGCGTTTTCTACCTTCGTTTATTATTAATTCGATTTCACTTTTTTTTCTTTTTTGGATTTCTCTGTGACTTGATTTGGAGAATACACGAAGATGTTGGTTTAATTTCTGCTTCTGCAGTCTTTTTTGTGGCATTTAGTTTTCGAGTCTCTATCGTTTTGTTTTATTACGGTCTGGTCTATTTTAGTTTTTTTCACCAGCTGATCATTAATGGAACTTATTTTGTTCGGATTTACTCGACAACTACTTTATTGACCTCATAAACCAACAAAAGACGTTAGGTGAGAACCAAACATAGGCGGCTGAGATGTTTAATCAGCCGGTAAATTCGGTTAAAAGAAAAAAAATGTCGTTTTTTGAATGATTCTCTCTGATGTGTGTATGTTTTGTGTGATTGATCTATCAAGGATGAGATGTAATCCTTTATCAAAAAAAAAGAGGATGAGATGTAATTAATAAAAATTGTCACTTTTGAATTAATTTTTCAGATTTGTGTATGTTTTATGCAATGTGATTGATTTATAAAGGATGAGGTGCAACTAATAAATTCCGGGATATTTAATTTCAGGAGTGAACAGAACATGACAGCAAGGAGGAAGCTAGGATTCTTCTCATGTGGAACTGGTAATCCAATCGATGACTGTTGGCGTTGTGACCGTAACTGGCATAAGAATCGTAAGCGTCTCGCGGATTGTGGGATTGGTTTTGGACGTAACGCAATTGGTGGACGTGATGGACGCTTCTATGTTGTCACTGACCCGACTGATGAAGATGTTATTAATCCCAAACCTGGAACTTTACGTCATGCCGTTATCCAGGAGGAGCCTCTGTGGATTGTGTTTAAGAGAGACATGGTGATAGAGCTGAAACAAGAGCTGATCATGAACAGTTTCAAGACCATTGATGGCCGTGGCTCCAATGTCCATATTGCCAATGGCGCTTGCATCACCATTCAGTTTATTACGAATGTCATCATTCATGGTCTTCACATTCACGATTGCAAGCCTACTGGAAATGCAATGGTCAGAAGCTCACCATCTCACTTTGGTTGGAGAACAATGGCTGATGGTGATGCAGTCTCCATCTTTGGATCTTCTCATATCTGGATTGATCATAACTCTCTCTCTCACTGTGCTGATGGCCTTGTTGATGCTGTCATGGGATCTACAGCGATTACCGTTTCCAACAACCACTTTACTCATCACAATGAGGTCTCATGTTTCACTGCCTCCTTCAAAACCATAATCTACATATGTTGATCATATATAGAGGCTGATTCTGTTTTGTATGCAGGTGATGTTGCTAGGGCACAGTGACACGTACACACAAGACAAGCTGATGCAAGTGACCATTGCTTACAACCATTTTGGAGAAGGACTGGTTCAGAGAATGCCAAGGTTACTATTTGTTTTCAACTCTGTTAGACTAAAATTAGTTGCCATTAGTTCTGACAGTAGAAATTGGTTTGTGTAATGGCAGGTGCAGACATGGATATTTCCATGTGGTTAATAACGACTACACACACTGGGAAATGTATGCCATTGGTGGGAGTGCAGAGCCAACCATCAACAGTCAAGGAAACAGATATGCTGCTCCCATGGACCGCTTTGCCAAGGAGGTTCAATTTCTTACACCTTTGTTTTGCTTTAAACAGAGTAAGTTGTTGTTATAGAAAGATTAAAATGGTGAAAAAATACACAGGTGACAAAAAGGGTGGAGACAGATTCAAGTGAGTGGAAGAAGTGGAATTGGAGATCGGAAGGAGATCTTCTACTCAACGGAGCATTCTTCAGAGCATCAGGTGCAGGAGCTTCTGCTAGCTATGGACGAGCCTCAAGCTTAGCAGCTAAACCATCATCAATGGTCGACACCATTACCTCAACTGCAGGAGCACTAGGTTGCCGCAACGGCAGACCTTGCTAGTGCTCTCTCTCCCTATGCCACCACCATAGTAACTAACCCCAAACCCTTTCCACATATCTTTGGAAGGTGCAAATATAGTATTCCTCTTCTTCTTTGCGTTTTCTTTTGGGATACGGTCATTTCCCACTATGTTTTCTCCCCGGTGGTAGTAGGAATTGCTCAACCTCGGCTTGCTTCATCTTCTTCTTCTTCAAAAAGGTGAGAGTACAGAGAGGAGCAAGCACGGAAGCGTTGCTCAAAATGTTTCCTTCTTCTAGTCTACAAATTTTCTTATGGTTTTAGTTTTTGTTTTTCTTTTGGTTTTGGGGTTGTGCTTGGTCCTTTGGTTTTAATGGATCTCAGTCCCTGAGTTCTATAGTCTTTTTGGGGTTTTTTTTTTTCACCTTTCAAGTTAGTGATAGTAGTAGCAAAAATTGTTACAAGACGATTGAAAAGCTTTTGATTTGATGTGAAACTTCCGTTGTCTTTTATGTTTTGTTTGCTTGTTGCTCTGCCATGTTTCAATGGATGATGAAATTGTTAAAAAAAATTTGTTGCAACCTAAAAGCAAACCACTTGTGAGGTGAGAGTGAGTAAATGAAAAGAGGTTACACTAACATGTGATGTGATCCCAAACCACAAATAAATGATGCGATCTTTGTTTCTTCTTCTGTTGAGGTTTTAGTGGTTCTGTTACTTGATTTGCACGTTACATGTTGGGATCTTCTTTACTCTTTTAGTATTTTTTTATCACGATCCAATTCGCAAGCTTTTCATGAAAATATGAGAAATCATATGAGGAACTGTTACATCTTAGTCTCACCGACGGAATGTTTAATGGACAACATGAATACTACCAAACTATGCCTTCCTTCAATCCATGGTTTTTACTTGTATTTGAGAATAAAAAAAAAAACAAGTAAACAATATTGATATCCCCAAAGAAGCTTAGAATAAGGAACTAGAATCTGGTGAGTAATGATCAGTGCTCAAATCTTCAAAAGCTGGAGAAAATGATGATTGGCTTCTCTTTATATTGTATCATCTTCTGTCTGGAACACATAGCCAGCTTCCTTAAAGTGAGATTTCACCATTGCTAAAGACTTGTACCTATGAGATATCTTGTTCTTTTCTTCCTTTGCCATTTCTGCATAACTACAACCAAAACAGAGAATCACCAACCTTTACTGAGTTTTCCCTTTTACCATGAAGATATCCAAAAAACCAAGGTTTAAACTTACGTTTGGTCATATCCATCAGGTTGAAACACTGGATCCCACCCAAAATCAGTTGGTCCTCTTGCTGGAACTATCTTACCCTAACACATCAATCACCAAAGAAAAAAGCAATCAAACTTTGATAATTAACAAAATGAGTAGAACAAAAGATCTAAAATGACTAACAGGTGGAGTAGATAGTTTAATAAAAGAGCAATGAAAATGTTGAACATACCGGAGTTTTCCCCAAAAAAGTAAGAGGTTCAGCACCTGGACCAAGCGAGACAGAGAATGCGCACAATGCATACGCTGATTTATCTTCATAGGCCATCAATAAGTTGTTCAGACCTGGACATGAGTCAGACCAAGATTGGGTGTTACCAATGTAAGAGATTAATGAAACAAGGGCTAAGATGAGAGAAACAATTGACTATTACAACCTTCATGACCAAGCTTCTCAAGAAACCACTTGCTGCAGAAACAGAAAAGAAGATCAATATTGCAACAAAGAAGAACTCTAAAGACTAACATAGCTCCTCCAATACAGTTAATCCGACGCTGATTAAATCTGATATTGACACCAGTACTAGTAGATCCCAGCAAATATAGAGGTCTTTTCTACAATTCAGTCCAGCAATGAATAAGATAACTCCATGTGGCCACTCACTCACACCACTTAGCAGCTACCTAGAAGAACTAAGAACAGGACTTGATCCAACCCAACTAGAAAACTTTCCAGGACATCAACACTTAGTTACCAATCAAGAAAGTTCCAGATAAAGATCAACATAAAATTTATCAACATGTCTGTAATCCCTTAACCTTATGAAATCATAGTTAACCCTCCATCACGACAATGTAAAACTAGAGAAACTCTATCCTTCTATAGATTGAAAACCACATCATCAAGAGAGAAATGAAGAAACAAAACTTACATGTATGGCCCTGAAAAATCCAACAAAAAAAAATGCAAACTCAGACAATGTGTGACCATTTTTGCTGTACATAGAGTAACTGAAAAAAAACTTAGAATCTAAAATGAAATCATACCAGGAAGACCCTTCAAAGCATTAAAACAGAGACATGTATCCTCCACTAGCACTGGTCCATTCACCTTCTCATTTACAATCAAACACACATTACATCAGTTTTCACTATCCTTTAGTCATTAAATTACTACTATTACTAGTCCACATTGAGCAGAAGCAAGCAAAAATACAACAGTACACAAGTATGGTGATTGTGTAAATCAAATTCAAGTGATATAACTAAGTATTCCAACCTGAAGAGCAGCCAAACGAGCCTTCTCTTTGGAGATATCCTCAGGCTCACCTTGAAGCTCAGGCACTGCAACCTCAACAAATAGAAACCAATGAGCGAAAAAGAGGAAAAAAAAACAGTAATCGAGAGAGAGAGAGATTGAAAGGGGAACGAACGCACGGTCGAGTTTAAGAGACTTGAAAGGAATGGAATTGCCGATGATAGCTTTAACTTCTTCGAGCTTCTTAGCGTTTCCCGTCACAAACGTCACCGGTCGTGGCACAACCACTGCTGCTCTTGCCGCCGCCATTTTGTGTTCTCTCAGATACCGGAAGCTCAAGAGTTTAACAAGTCAATCTAATTTCTTCTTGACAAACAAATGGGTTTAAGTCCACTTTTATCCAGGCCCATTAAAGTTACTCTTGTTCGTCATAGTAAATTTACGATTAACCCATCACTGGTTTAAGTAAACCCAATTTTGATTGAATTTGGTCAGTGTATGAATGGTACGAGTAATTAAAATATTTAAAATCACTACTTAATTAAATTCTTTCTAAATCGAGTAGTAATCGGATTGAGGGTTTGGGTGATTTTGGCAAATGTGATTTGACACGGACCTTAGTCTAGCTAAGTCAAATAATGAAAACCGGAAATTAAAGTAAGATAATCCAAATCTAGAATCAACCTAAGATTCAAAGATAAGGTGAAATCCAATCTAGAAAGCGATTACGAAAGAAAAAAAACCACTGGAAGGATTTGGAATTATGAGAATCATTAACACGAGTTATTGAGGTTTTGAGAAATTGATAATTGATTGATTGATTCTCACAAATGGAGAAAAGTTTACATATATTGACCAACTGAAATAAGTACAACTCACATGTGTTTGTTTGGTTGAGACTTTGTGTTGGCGTTATGCTCGTTTAAAGTTAATGAGAATCCAAACCCTTAACCGGTTTAGAGAGTCGTGGTTTTTAATTTTTCACGATTTTCAAAGAGAAACATTAGCTTCTCAGTCTATCTAAAACATAGTTCTTATGAGTTCTGATTGAGTATTTACATGTCATCTCAAGATTATTCATTCAGCAAAAATTATCCCAACAAATTATAATTTTAAGACAATTACATTTATAAAAAATATTGGACTATTGAAAATACCCTATTTATGTTTTATAGTTTAAAAATACACTTTTTTCTTTGAAAACTATTTTTTCTAATGTTGTTTTTTTTTTCTTCATTTGAATTACAAGTTATACAGTAATAAATAAAAAACAAAATTCTATAAAATTATAATTAGTAATGTAATTTTTTAAAAACATGAGATATAGATGGGTTATTGATTATATATATTAGCATATATAAATAATCATGAAAACTTTTCATACATTTTCAGAACCACTTCATAAATGTTAGAAAATATTATTTGATAGGATCACTCTATCATCTTTATGTTCAAATAAACACTAGTTATATGTTTTTCATTTTTCATTTAGATCTAAACCACTACAAAATTCTATAAAATTATAATTATTAATGTAAATTTTTTAAAACATGAGATAGAGATGGTTTATTGATTATATATATTAGCATATATAGATAAACATGAAAACTTTTCATACATTTTCAGAACCACTTCATAAATGTTATTTGACGGGATCACCTCTATCGTCTTTATGTTCAAATAAACACTAGCTATGGCCTTGAATGACAATGGTTTTTAGAGTGGTTTTTGGTTTTAGATTCTTCAAAAAACTAATTTATTGCCAATCATGATTTTGGCAAAAGTAGATTCCCTAATAAATAGGAAATCTAGATTTTGATGGTTTTTGCAAATTTGTGAAGAGAATCCAAAAACTAACTTATAGGAGTTTTTAGGAGGTTTTTGTGATAAATATTTTTTTCCTTTTTTTTTTTCAACGTCTGATTTTTTTTTTTTAAATTGTTTACTAAAACCATTAAAACTAAAACCCTATTCTTTGGAGGGTTTTCCACAAGACTTGGCGTAAAAAAAATTTTATTTCTATTTTTAGTAAATTGTTATAAATCTAGTTACCTAAATATCATTTTTTCAATATAAGAGTAAAGTTTCTTCATACTTGTCTTGTACACACAAAAATCTCATCCCCATTTGTCTGCAAATCAAGTTTGGATTTTGCGGTAAGTTCAATCAACTTCATATAATTTATATTATTTTAGTTTGTGTTTATTGTAAATTTGATCTTTAACAAAAAAAGTTTCTTGTAAATTTGATTAAAGCCAAAGTTATAGTGGATAGATACTATAATTTAATTGTGTGCGTAATTTATTATAGGTATGGCGAATCGAGGACAATCATCAAATGGCAAAGCGGTATTTTATTTAGTTTTTATATATATATATATATTTAGTGGTGTTCATCCTACCGTAGTACAAAATTAAGTTGACTAATTATGTGTATGTAATAATGTGATTAAAGCCAAAGTTACAGTGGACAGATAGTATGGTTCATTATTTTCTTGAAACTTATGAGACTGAGATGGAGCTTATTAAATGGCATACTGGCCCTCTAAAAAAGGAGAGTAAAATGAGAATTATAAAAGGATTTCGAGAAGCGACAGGTCAAGATCTTGAATGGCTTCCTTTAAAAAACAAATTTTATACTCTAAAAGGCCTTTCTGATATTTATCGTCGACTGAAGGAAAAAACTGGAGTTACAGTTAATCATGACACACAAGCTATTGAAATGGACGAGATGTTGACTTTGATTCAGCCCATCTGATGACTAGTAATATAGCTGAAGAAGATTCCGATGAAGATGAAGAGGAAAATAACGCTTCAAGGCAATATATGGAAGGGATTCAAGATGAAATTTATGCATCATTATGGAACTCTTGACATTGATATTAGTTTATGTAATAATGTTTTATTTTTATGCAATAAACTTATGTGTATTTTCTCATTATTTTTGTTGGTATTATGAAAATTTTTAAGTTTTTATTTGATTATTAAAATTTAATATCATTTATTTTAATAATTTTTAAACACAAATAACCAAAACTAAGAAAATATAGAAAACACAAAAAGTAAAAAATATATACATGTAAAAACCAAAAACTAAACAAGTTACCATTCAAGTTTTTGAAAAACTAAAATCTACAGAAAATCAAAAACCAAAAAAATCAGAAACCAAATACCAAAAACCAAAAACCAAAAACCACTAAAAAACTATCAGCCATTCATAGCCTATATGTTTTTCATTTAGATCTAAACCACTTCAAAATACTCGCAATTTATGATTCCTTAAAATATAAAATCAAAAGACATAGCTATTTGTTTTTGACATTATCAATTTTCAGCCACAAAAAAAAATCAAAACATAAATAGTTTCTGCTTTTTCACTTGAACATAAAGCCAATGAACACTTGGAAAATGTAGCGAAGAAAAAATATATTGGTGAAGAGTATAAGTTACAGTGAGATATAGGTCATTAATGGTGAGTTTATAAGATGAAGCGAACTAAAATTGTTCAGCAAATTTAGAACGACAAAAAGACTAATTTATGATTGTTTTCAAATTTTTTTTAATAAGTGTTTAGGATAATAACCCAACTATTCTTTTGCATAAAAGAAAAAACTTTATTTTATCTCAAAAACAACTATTGATTTTATTCTAAAAATATAAATATAATTTGTTTGAAGTTATTTTAGTACATTAATATTAGACTTTAAAAAGAAAACATAAATAAGGTATTTTAAATTATAAAACATAAATAGTATATGTTCCCAAAAATTTTCTATATTCAAATAACTATCATGCCATTATTTAACTAAATAAATATTATCATAAATTTTCTCGTTTTTATTTTTTATTTTCTACTATTTGATAAAACAAAATGTTAGAAATTGTTTTGCAGTTTTGGCTTTTTCAGTCTTACCCGTGAGGCCGTGACCGAGCTTGTACCGGGACGGGATTGGGAATGTGAGTACGAGTAAAGAAGAAGAGAAGAGACTCAAACATTCCAAAATCAAACCTCAAACTCAAATCAAATGGCAAAGAAAGGTATCCCTGAGTGGCTCAACAGTTCTCTCTGGTCTACCTCTTCTCCTTCTCCCATCGACGATCGTCTCCTCCGTCATCCTCCCACCACTTCCGTCACCGCCACATCTCCTCCGATCGTTGAACGTCCGCCTCTTTCTCCTTCTCCCTCCGCGATTTCCACCGCACCAGCTCCATCTCTTTCTGTTCGTCCTCCTTCCAAATCTGAGATTAACGATTTACAGAATGGGAGCGGTAAAGACGGAGCTGGAACCGAGAGCCCCGCAGCGGTAGCTTCTTCGGTAGAAGATGTTTCTCGAAAGGCACAGGTCATGGCTGAGGTTAGTGTTTAAAATATGTGCATTTTGATTGATTGATTGTTCTTGTGATTTACTTCTCTGGTGATGTTATTGACAGTTATCTAAGAAGGTGATAGACTTAAAGGAATTGAGGAAAATTGCTTCTCAAGGTCTACCTGATGATGCTGGGATTCGTTCTCTTGTCTGGAAGGTAACGCAATTTGCATAAGCTTATTCGTTTTGATTTATTAGAAAATGAAACGAATTGGTAGTTTATGGATGTGTTTTTAGTAATGCAATCTATTTTGGTTTGTTGAGTTTTCTTCTGAACTTGTTTGTGGTTACATGAACTAGTTTTAGTGTATGGAAATGGTACATAGTTTCAGTGTTTTCTTGTTTTTGAGATTTCAATTTTAGAAACATAGATTTGAGTTTTTGCTTCATGTGGTTCTCTTGATTTTGACAGCTTTTGTTGGGTTATCTGTCCCCGGATCGCTCCTTGTGGTCTTCTGAATTAGCTAAGAAAAGGTCCCAGTACAAGCAATTCAAAGAGGAGCTTCTGATGAATCCTGTAAGTCCATTTTGGTGATTTAATACTCAAACATTGTATTGATTGGTTTGTGAAGTGAAAATTAGTGTGCTGAATCAGTATTATCTTTTGCTCATCCCTTGAGGAGATGTTTCATCAAACTTGATTGATCGAATAGAAACAGTCGCGAAGTGACATAGTGGCATATCTGTTTCCAGTAGCTAAGGGCGTGAGGAAATGCACTGTCAATAGGAGATGATGACTGTCATTAGGTGATCTGTTAATTAAGTAGAATAGGTGTTGTTCAGTGTAGAAGCTTGTACTTGTTAGACTATTAGTATAGTGTGATTACAGCTAAATAGGTGTCATGCGTCATACTCCCTAAAGGTACAATTAAAAGATATTATTGATGAAGAAGTCGGTCACTGTAGATGTTCTTAAGTTATCTGGGTGATAACTCTTTCTTTTTCATGTTTCTTTATTGTTTTCAATTTAAGATAACCCTGGTTTCTATATATTTTTGTGGCTAGTTAGTCAGAAGTAACGAGGAAAATGGATAAATCAAAGGGTGGTGATAGTAATGATCCAAAAGTTGAAAGCCCTGGTGTCCTTTCAAGGTCAGAGATAACTCTTGAGGATCATCCCTTAAGTCTTGGAACAACAAGCTTATGGAATAATTTTTTCAAGGTATTTAGATTTTACAGTATCCACAAATATTATCATTTTTGTGAGACAATTGACAAGTTTAGATGTTATTAACTTATGGAAATTATCAAATTCTACATTTTGCCTGAAAGTTTTAGAAGTATTCTGGATGATGTTGTTGAGTTATATGATTCTCAGATATTGTGATGTTACTGCTGACTTATGCAATTCTAAAATTTTGATTTTATATTAATCATGATATATTAATCATCATTTTTAAGGGCAGTTGGTTTTAAAGGCAGATATAGGCCAATGTAGGAGTGGTATAAGAACTGGAGAAGTATTACCTCTCTCACTTAACGCCTGATAAACAGCTTTCCTGTGAATAGTTATACCTTTGGTTCCTGTGTTTGGTTAGTTAAGGTTGCATTGTTAAAAATATGTTTAGGGGGCCTTGTCACATTGAGCAAAATTGTGTAGGGAGACTGTTATCACAGTTGTGGTTATTTCATAGGCGTACACAAAGAGAGAGTTCTGATTGAAGCTTTTAGTTCTCTCAAGGCGTTGTGTGCCCTGCTCATGCTTTTGGACTTTGTAGTACTCTGCTGTAAAAGCATGACTCATTAATGACAAACATGATCACTACGAAAATATCCTTTTTCTCTTCCTGGTTTAGTATAGTAATTCTGTTCTTGTTGCATATAAAGCTACACAAATGCCCTTCCTAATTTTAAGTTAATACTGTTCAGGACACAGAAGTCTTGGAACAAATCGATCGTGATGTGATGCGTACTCATCCAGACATGCACTTTTTCTCTGGGGATTCAGCAGCTGCAAAATCTAATCAGGTTGGGTTTTTTGTTTTGCTAGAGTTTGAAGCTTTTAGGATGATTAAAACATTTGTATACTGATAGATTTCCGGGTGATTTTATACATGTCTTGCATCTTCAGGATGCTTTGAAGAACGTTTTGACTATATTCGCAAAGTTGAATCCTGGCATCAGATATGTACAAGGGATGAATGAGATATTGGCACCTATTTTCTACATCTTTAAAAACGATCCGGATAAAGGAAATGCAGTAAGTACTTGTCTTTGCTGATGTACCATTTATTTCCCTTATTTGATTTGTACACACATTTTTCTACCTTGTTTGTTTTTCCTTTAAGTAACACACCAGTAGTTCCTTATTTGCTTAACACAGGCATTTTAAGTTATGCAGGCATACGCTGAATCCGATGCATTTTTCTGTTTTGTTGAACTAATGAGTGGGTTTCGAGATAATTTCTGTCAACAACTGGATAACAGCGTTGTTGGTATACGTTTCACTATAACAAGACTGTCGTTGCTCTTGAAGCATCATGATGAAGAACTTTGGCGTCATCTAGAAGTCACAACTAAAGTAAGATATCATATACAACTTTGGCTGATGAGACGTCTTGTTATTTTTATTAATTGAATAGAAAACTCTGCTGGTGTATATTGTTGCTGGTTAAGAGCTGTATCGTGCATGAATGTTGTGCTGAAATTTTCAGTTTTTAATCTACTCTAACTAACCAAAACGTGTACCATTGCTTTCCAAACCTTAAAGTTTCTGAGCTTCTGTATTTCTGTTTAAATGTTTCAACCTTGTGACATTTGAGACCTATGTGTCATTTTTCAGATAAACCCGCAATTCTATGCCTTCAGATGGATCACACTTCTATTGACTCAAGAGTTCAACTTCGTGGAAAGCCTTCACATCTGGGACACACTTTTAAGCGACCCCGAAGGTCCTCAGGTAGTATTCAGTTTATTACAATTCAGCTTCCGTAAGTCGTGAATCAGGTCAATAATTCAAATGTTTCATTCCTGCGAGTCATTAAAGGTTTCAATACCTCTAAGCAGCTGGATTTAGGACATTAAAACATATGCATTTAGGGAAGAACTAGAAGACATCAAATACAAGACAGATTTGCATGTGTTAAATACCAAAAGCTGCCTGATGGGAACAGAGTCCAATTATTTAAAGTTGGGAGAGGAAATGTAATAAGTCATAGAGATTGGTTTTGGATTGTTTGCACCTTATTGTAAAAGTTAAGCTAGCAGAAAGCTAACAAGTGAATATGGAATTAATTGCAGGAGACTCTACTACGGATATGCTGTGCAATGTTGATTCTAGTTAGAAGACGTTTGCTTGCTGGAGATTTTACGTCGAACCTCAAACTTCTTCAGAACTATCCTCCTACAAACATCAGTCATATGCTATACGTCGCAGACAAACTACGCACTAAATAAATCTTCCAAGATAATAATAATTCACTCCCTTCAACTTCATAAACTCTGTACTGTACATTACTGTGTAAGTTAATTTTAGCTGCCTGGGAAATCTCAGACCCTGCTCCAGTGTTAAAGACTGATGGTATTGGTGTGTAACAGAGATATAAATGGAGAGAGAGTTTTAGAGGATCTGTTTACTTTGATCAATTTACGAAACTTTTTTTTTTTTTTTGTCATCTCATTAATATTACCATCACCATATAAGGTGAGGAAGTATTTCCCAATACATAGTTTTTTAAAACAACACACAGAACTGAAACGAAAAATAGAGCATACACAACTCAAAAAACCCACAACAAGAATCCACACCAGACACTCGTCCGCATAGCTCAGATGCTTGTCTTACGCAATGCCTCTTTTACTGACGATCATTTTCTAGAATAGAATGAAGCCAACCAGGTCCGCCCGCCGCAAGGTAAGAATTAACTCGACCATCTTGGTTGACACTCTGTGTTATCCTTCTCGCTGCCAAATTTGCTTGTGCTGATGATTGTTTAAACTCACAATATGTAAACTTTTGGTGTATTCTCTGGAATCTGTTCAACAATGATCGATATTTTGGCCAGTCAGATGGGTTATTTAAAGCTTCTATAGCTGCCCCACACTGCGACCACAACTCCACATCTGTTACCCGGAGATCGGAGAGACTCTGCACTGCCCATAGTAT
Organism: Cardamine occulta; assembly: GCA_028015245.1. Taxonomy (NCBI): domain Eukaryota; kingdom Viridiplantae; phylum Streptophyta; class Magnoliopsida; order Brassicales; family Brassicaceae; genus Cardamine; species Cardamine occulta. Next base: position 14,368,274 of record CM051386.1, on the reverse strand, counting down.
GCAACAAAGCTCTGCAACAGTTATATTCTCTGCCGGTAAAAAGATATCTCGATCATGGAATTGAGCTTTTCCTTGGTGATCTCTCAGTAACCACGATCCACCACACATCCTTGTGGAGTTTATCCATGATGAATTCACATTACATTTAAGTATTCCACATCGAGGTTTCGTCCATCTTTTTCCCCCACTCATCTCCACTCTGTATTGATTCACCTCCTCTTGTTCCTTCTCATTTATAATCTTCCACTCCTCAGCTTCTGACAAAGCCTGGGCAATCAGAATATCCGCATTACTCAGCCCCGATGCATATAACATTGAGTTTCTCTGTTTCCATATACCCCACATGATCCAAAGAATTGCAAAGCGGTATTCCTCTTGTATTGTTGACGCCTCCAGCAATCGCATAATGTGTGCCATGTGTCCATCAATCGAGCCTAAAACACCATTTTGAAACAGAAGAATTTTCGCAGTATTCCAAACCTTCCTTGCGATTGAACATTCGAACAGAACATGTGCTATCGTCTCATTCACATTTTTACAAATAGAACACAATGATTGTGCTTGCATACCATGAGACAGTAAGCAATCCGCCACAGCAAGAGCATCTGATAACATTCGCCACAAAAATAGTTTTATTTTAGGAACAGTTATGATCTTCCATACCTTCTCTTTAAGCTTGTTTGTACGCTTTGTAGCTTCCAGTATGGGTTCGGCCACATATAATAGTTGTGCTGCTAACCAACTTCCACTCTTAACGGAATATTTACCATCCTTGGAATAAGCTCAAATCCACACATCTTTCAATGTTTTATTTGGGGGAAACGACATGATTCTTTTAATATCCCCTTCCAAGAACAACTCTCTCAAACCCTCCACTCTCCATGCACCATCAGAATTAATGAGTTCAGATGCTTTCAACCGCAAATTCATACGACTTTCCTTGTTATAAGGCCTTCGTGGAGCCGCATCAAAGACCCAACTATCCAGCCACACTCGTGTACTAGAGCCATCACCTATAGACTTCATTAGTCCTTTTGAAAGTAGTTCTTGTCCAAATAGGATGCTCCGCCACACATAGGAAGGACGTGTACCAGGACCTGCCTCGAGAAAATCTGTATCCGGATAGTATCTTGCCTTATACAAACGTCCGAGCAATGTGTGGGGTTCCGATAACAAACGCCATGCTTGTTTTGCAAGTAATGCTTGGTTAAATTCTTCTACATCCCGAAAACCCAAACCACCATCAGCCTTTGACTTACACATCTTCTCCCAAGATACCCAATGAATCTTCTTCTTGTCTTCCAAGTTACTCCATCAAAACTGAGACATAGCACTCGTAATCTTTTGACACTGAAACTTCGTCAACCTAAAGCATGACATAGCATAAACTGGAAGTGCCATAGCCACATATTTGATCAGAACCTCCTTACCTCCAAAGGAAAGTGTGTTAGCATACCATCCACTCAGACGTGTCTTGAGTCTCTCAGTTATAAATGCAAGTAAATCCCTCTTGGAGCCACTAAAAAATTCTGGTAAGCCCAAATACTTACCCGTTCCTCCTTCCTGAGTAATACCCATATAGTTCCCTAGGACATTCCGCATAATGGGGTCAATCTTACCACCATAGGTTATGGATGATTTCTGGAAATTTATTTCCTGTCCCGAGGCATCGCCATAGAGTTTTAAACAGCGTAGAATCTCTTGACCTTCTTTGAAAGTTGCTCGGCACAAAAATAAAGTGTCATCTGCAAACAAAGGTTGTTGAATCGAGGGACTATTGTTTGTCACTTTCAAGCCTGATATCTTTCCTTTCTCTTATGTTCTCTTCATTATATGTACCAAAGCTCCGCATATAAGATAAAAATAAATGGAGACAATGGATCCCCTTGTCGCAACCCACGTGCTGGTCGAATAAACCCATGAGAGCGTCCATTTATCAACACAGAATACGTCACAGACCGAATGCACGCCATAATCCATGTGATCCATTTACAATCAAAACCCAATCGCTTGCATAATTCTTCCAGAAAATCCCACTCGACCCTATCGTAAGCTTTTGACATATCAGTCTTAAGTACCATAAAGTCCTCATTGCAACGAGAGTTTGTTCGCAAGGCATGTACCATCTCGTGTTGAATTAAAATATTGTCGGATATAAGCCTTCCTGAAACAAATGCTCCTTAAGTTTCCCAGACAATTTCTGGTAAAAAATGTTTGAGTATTTTACTCATCACTCTCGACACAATCTTGTAAGCCACAAAACACAGGCTAATTGGTCTTAGGTCTCCCATCTTAGTCGGATTATGCTTCTTTGGAATAAGACAAATCTGCGTGAAATTCTATTCTTGTGGTAGAACTCCTGTATCAAAGAAGCTCTTTACTTCTTTTGTGACTTGCTCACCAACAACGTCCCAGTAAGACTGAAAGAACTGGCCCGTCATCCCATCAGCCCCTGGGGCTTTGTTACTTTTAATCCCAAAGGCAGCAGCTCTAATCTCCCCATCAGTTATTGGCTTTATCAATTTCTATTCATTGCTTCCGTAACCCGCAGATTCATGCCGGTAAGGAGTTCCGTCGCATTAGCCAGTTTAGATGAGGTAAATAATTTCTGAAAGTAATCCACCGCAATCTCACCTTTTGATCCCTCCGAAAGCTGCTCCACTCCCTCTGAGTTTGTCAGAGCTGGAATTGTATTATTTGCTCTTCTCTTTTTTACACTCCCATGGAAAAAGTTGGTATTTCGATCCCCATCCTTTAACCATCGTTCTTTACTTCTCTGTCGCCAATGTATCTCTTCATCTCTATAAGCTTGGGCTAAATCTTTTTTTTTGTTTACCTCAGAAAAGTCATATTCGGACATA